>JBCAUA010094527.1:0-10418 GCA_038406235.1 Peronia verruculata
TAAATTCAATCAAAATAAAGAGTAGCCTATAACACAGTTGGGTATCAGTTGCCCACATGTGTAATTTTTTAAAATTTAAATGCATGCCGATTCCAACTTTATTGGACTATAAGATAAGTGCCACGCCCCCTGATCGTTCTTATTATATAGATATATGATATGTGTAGACGAAAGAAGACAAAGAAAGAGCCAGAGAAAGAGAGTGGGAGACAGAAGTCGGGTCAAAGTTCTATTACTCATTCAAACCACTCATACATCATGAACAAAACCTGACCAGAACCCGCAGTGCACACAGTACAGAAAAGACATCACTCGCAGATTTCCTTCTCTCTGCTTCCTTCTCACTACTTACTGGCCAGGTTCCAGTGAGGTGAAGGTCGATGCTCCGTTGTCCTGCAGGGTCACAGTGACCCCCGACCCCACCTGTGCCTGACCAGACATGACAGGGGCAACTAAAACTGTCAGGTTGTGATGCTGCTCCAAGGGCAGGTAACTGATGATGCTGGGAGACAAAAACATGTGAACAAAATTACCATGACGATAGAAAGTTCCATTCAGTAATTTAAAGTTTCAGATATTTTTGACTGCACACATGTTCCATATATAAAATTTCTCTGACATCTGAAAGAAGCCAAAAGAGTCATCAGAGAAATAAAATTTGGCATGTGATGCTTTACAGTAACTAGAGACCAAAACCATACACACCACCACCAAAGTTTGCCCATTGTTACACCCACAACGGAAGTCCACAAAACTGCTTTGGTCACATGACATTTCATATGTTTCCCGCTAGCCAACAGACCATGACAGAAAGAGCAGTTGTGGCTTTCTCTTTCAAAATGTTTGTTTAGATCTCAACTGTAGCCTACCTTAGTCACACAACCGGCACGAGTCTTCTTCCCGAGAGTCTCTATGGTGAGGGAATTTGCGCACTTTGTTCCCCTACACACTGACGTGACCAAAGCGATACTCACAAAACCGCTGAACATTCTAGAAATCTGTTATTAACATTTAGTTTCTTGTTGATCACTCAAGTCACAGAAAATTCTGAGTTGGTTCCAGCTGGTTCTGAGTTGCCAACTGATGCTCAGACTACAGCTAGGAATTGGTGTGTTCTTTTGTTGTTGTTCACCAGTGTCTGCCACCCGTTTCCATCACTGAGTTCTCGTTTTCGCTGGGTTTAGGTCCTGCCATGATTGTTTACTTTCTCCAGAAACGTGATGAAAGTCTTACAAATGGCTGGATGCCCAAAAGCTACCACAAGACTAGATTGATGATCAATGTAGTACACACAAGACGCGTGCCAGTTGCCTAGTGATCCGAAGCCACCATATTGCTAACTATATGTTCTGACCAATCAAAAAATAGTACGGGAACCCGAGCCGATGAAATTTTTCAGTGATCTCTGAGCTAGAATCGAGACCATCCGAACGCTAATGAGGTCAGTAAAGTTGGTCAAAATAACAAAAACGTCATACATAGTCAGCTAAAACATAAATTCTCTATAAAATTGAGAACTCTGGTTGGCTGCTAAAAAAAGGCAAATTTAGACAGGAAAAATCCTGACCTTTACAATGGTACGGTATGCTATGTTACAGGTGAATCAAAGAAATGCAAGCTGTTTTTGGTGGTGGAAAGGCAGTGTCTTCATGACGTTTTTCTACAATTTTGTGACAAAATGAGAGAAGTTAATACATTGCAAAATCATCTTTAAAATGGCAAACGTCTAAAATTCATAATTATCTTTCTTGTTTCATGATTTAAATATGCTATAAAAGCCAAAACTGCCAAAAACCCACAAAT
This sequence comes from Peronia verruculata, assembly GCA_038406235.1. Taxonomy (NCBI): domain Eukaryota; kingdom Metazoa; phylum Mollusca; class Gastropoda; order Systellommatophora; family Onchidiidae; genus Peronia; species Peronia verruculata. Next base: position 1,804 of record JBCAUA010094527.1, read on the forward strand.
GGAAAAAATGACCCAAATTTCCTAAACCAGGCTACCGTGGTACTGATTTTTTAATTTTTTTTTCTCTGCCTTTCACTTTACCTGACCATGGCTTTTCCGTCCGAGTCTTTCTTTCTGCTGTCCGGAAACTGAAATAGAATTCTTATATCAGCATCAGGTACAATAAAGTTTGAAGTTGCGATCATAATTTTGGCATCATCAACATTACAACAGAAACTTTCTTCACAGTTTCATTTGAGTTAATATTCAGTTTTCTTTTTTTTTCGTTATTTTTCCACACACATGATTTTTTTTTTTTTTTTTGTTCCTTTGCCTTGCATGATGAATTTTTCATATTCATTCTCTTTCAAGATTTCCCTGGCACTTTGGAAATGAGGCAGAAACTTTTCCATTTGTACAAACAATTTTATTGCTATTTTATACCAGAAGAGAACAAAGTGCTTAGTTTTATCTTTGACTGAGCACTAAGATTTTATCATTTAGCTTCACTTCCAGACTGAATCTACGACTGAACTGTACCATATGTAACTTTTGTCCACTGAACTTACCTGATCAACGGAGAGATTCAGGACTTCATGGGAATCTGAATCTTGATTACCCGAGATCACAGCCCTGTAGGCCTGGTCAATTTCCATGGATTGCAAGGGGAAGGACGTTGTGACATTCTCCGACTGATTGGTTCCAAAACACTGCAAGGTCACTGTGCTGTCTCCAGCATCTGTTCGTACCAGTACCGAGGCCTGCGGGGGAACAAGTGGCAGATGTTTACTTTCCCTGACATATTCCGCAATATAATTCCTCACGATTTGATCAGAGCCACATCTATGTCTGCAGGTCATCAGGGCTATGTGGTTTGGCATCTGATTCATGGTAAAAACAACTCATGTTGGTGAGGTCGTGGCCAGGATCGACTCGTGGGTCCTCTCGATGGGGGATGGAGGGATATGAAGATTGAAAACCTGCATTTTTTCAATGACTCAATGGTCCCCTGGCTTCCTCTGGGTAGGAAAGGCTGATGTATAGCATTCTTAGATAAGGGTGAATATATTTTGTAGATCCCCGTGTGTTACATGCATGAAAGAACCCTTTGCGGTTCAAAATCGATGAAGACTAGGTGTAGTGCTGCTGTCCGGGCAAAATTTCTACCCACAAAAAGTTCTCAGCAAAAACAGGCAGCCACTTAGAGCCAAGATAATTCCGCTTTCTTAGGATTGAAAGGCTTAAGGGAAAAAAAAGATATATATATCTCCAATCTATCCCAAGTGGCCCACGGTCACTGTCTGGCTTTCTGAACATCCCTAATTCAATCATCATAATTTGTTTTGATTCTCAATTTTTGAGTGAAAAGTCATCTGAAAATTTCCATTATTGCCTTTTCAAGTTTCAAATTTGCCAATATCAACTACCTCCTTTTTATTTTCATATTTGACCACACTGGTGTCTCCTGTTTTATTTACATCTGTGCAACATCCAACATGTCCTGATCTCAGCTCTCTGTTACCCTATCTCCATTTGTCACAGTTTGAGAAATTTGATGTTTGATGTTTAGCAACTGTTTTCTTTATACAGGAGACAGAACAAAATGATTTTTAAAATCCACCTGTTTGGGCAGTGGTTTGGTGAAATAATTACAATATATAGTAGATTTACTTTCCCTCTTTCATATGACACATATATCTCCAAATAGCCCAAAAGTGGAGATATGACAACAAAGAACTGAGCTCACGATGTGTACAGAGAAACACACCAAACATCTTCTTGAATTTCCTGAATATAAACTTCAACCTAGGCCAGACTGGACAAGTTCTGAGGTGGTCAAGCATGAGGCAATTTCTTAGGTATTATATCATTATGAAACATCTGTCATATTTGGTCATCACCAGACACAGCCCTGGTCATCATCGGACACAGCCCTGGTCATCACCAGACACAGCCCTGGCCTTCACCAGACATAGCCCTGGTCATCACCAGACAAAGCCCTGGTCATCACCGGACACAGCCCTGGTCACCACCAAACACAGCCCTGGTCACCACCGGACACAGCCCTGGTCATCATCGGACACAGCACTGGTCATCACCAGACACAGCCCTGGTCATCACCAGACACAGCCCTGGTCATCACCGGACACAGCGCTGGTCATCACCGGACACAGCCCTGGCCTTCACCAGACACAGCCCTGGCCTGCACAGTCAAAGACACAGGTCATTCTCCTCCATACGCTGACACCTTCACCAGCCCTGCTCACTTCATGGCCTCTCATTCCACCAGATTCAGTTGTTATGAAATGAGAGAAGCTGATGATTTACCTCTATAGCTTTTTATCTCAGTCTAGCATAAAATAAAACAGTCCTCACAAGTTCAGCATCTCAGTTCTGTAGTGCATGGATTGAATATCTTACTTTTCTTCCATTTATTGTTGACAGCAGCTTTCTCCTTGATCCCACTTCTTTCCACATGACTCTTTGTTTCTTTGTTCAAGCGACTCTGAGTCACCTCCTCACAAATAACACTTCAGTGACTTCACTAATATTACCATCATCTTTTCTTTACCCATGAATCAGAGCAAAATGCTACTATAAACTAAAATTTTTGTTGAAAAAGAGAAAAAAAAAAAAGTAAAAACCAAGGGCCTCGTACCTGAAAAGCTGAGAGTGATGAGGTGTAGACAGAGGATTTCACACTGACAGAACAGTTGGCGGTGTTCATGAAGGTCACTCCACTTTTCCCATCCAACGGCTGCTCCTTCCCTGCCTGGGGACAACATTGGGAAACACTGCAGCTAAAGTGTGCATCTATCTCCGTTCTTACAACTACAGTCAGGAGTTCCACTCACAGAAACAGTCAACAGCCTTTAATGCATGATCTTTAGTTAGAATTGGACAAAAACTGTGGCATACACAAGACCAGATGACATCAGCTGTGATAAACTTTTTTGTCTTTGAAAAGAGCTTTCCATGTTCAAATGCTAAGGCAGGGGGATGCATACAAGACACAGTTACACTCGTATGTACATGGATAAGACTGTCACAAATTACATCAAAAATATCACAAAAACAGACAGCCGTGTCATTCCTATCAGTTCGATTTCAGTTTTAAAACATCTGTTTACTCCCACAAACAAATTCTGTCGGTAGTGTCAGACATCGTACGGTGGGGAACGTGAGGAATGTCATTTAGCATCCAACTGCTTACATCAATCTTCAGCTGTACACATCCAGCGATGACAAACGCCAGACTGCACAAAGCCATCCCCGCACACATCCGCTGTAACGGCCTGTGGAAACACGGACAGCTGAATAAGTCAACAAACAGACAGACTGATGGACAAATAATGGCTAACTTCAAAACTGGGCAGATAGATAATGAGAGAAGCATCATCTTGGTAACATCCAACATTAAGTCAGACTTGTTTTTTTGCAATGGTCCAAAGTCAGTTTTAGCTGATTTGAGAAAATGTCTGGTGCCAATTCAGGTACCAAATTTTTCTTTTCAAGTTAGAAAATGTTGAATTTTATTTTATGGAAAACAAATACAGTGGTCTCCGCCTAAGAACCCTCCACCCAAAACCCGTCTGCCTGAGAACCCGCCTCTGCTGCAAAACGGAATTTCTCCTCTATAATTTACCCATCTAAGAACCCGCTCTAGGTGCTCCTAAACAAGAAAATCCATCTACGAGCCCAGTGTCAGATCAAGATACACGAGTACTTACAGTTTAATTCCACATCAAACTGTGCACTTGAGAATATGCACAGTGCCAAATATGCAATAAAAAGGGGACGGAGATGGAGGGAATAAGTAGACAAAGGAGTGGACGTGATGGTTGATGTATGACTGCATAATCAGGCCACGATGTTGACTAACCCATAACCATTTCTTTATTTGACAACACGTGGGACAGCACTTGTGATTGGCTTTGTGAATAGGGAGGTGTAAGTTTAGCCTGCTGACTGGTCAGCTGTTTTGCTCCTTCGGTCAGTCTATAAACACTTGAGTCATTCATGCGACTGTCCACAGGGTAGCATAGGAATATCATGTTTTCACAATGATACCATTATGTGAAAACTTACACGGCGTTTAAGTGCTAGGCAGTACTGGTATAACTATACGCTAAAAAGATCAGGAACTGCTACATCTAATTATAACACACACACAGGAAGAAGGCTGTATTTATTCACATAGATAAATCTTTAACTAACGGTAACGATCAACCAATCATAGTGGTGAAGACAATCTGTGGTCAGATGGGTTGCGCAAACTTTTCAATTCACCTTAACACCCGTCTGCCTAAGAGCCCACTTTTTTTGTCTCCCAACGACCGCGTTCTTAAGCAGAGACCACTGTAGAACATTTTGGTATCTCAGTCCGGAAATAGTAAAAAAAAGGCCATAACTTGAACTCTCCCCAATCGACTTCTGACATTTACCCTGGGTGCCAGACAAATGTTCAAAAATCAATTTGCACTAACTCAAAACTACGATTTAGGCAGGAACGAGGCTTGGTTAAATAAACAGCATTAACTCACTAACAACGTTTCCTGCAACAAATGCAGGCTAGTCTGGTACTAGTGGTGGCCAATTGAGAAATTTCCCTATACAGGATCAACTTTAGAATTTTTTCACACCAGCCCATTTCCCGCAAATGCCCCAGAAACTGTCTCTTACTGTTGAGTCACCATTTGCTTTTTGCTTCTGACAAACCCGGAAGTTTTTGCATTTTTGAAGATCAAGGAAAGTCACTTCAAGTCAAAGTAGAGAAAGAAAACAGTGGTGATTATGAGTATAGTACTAAGACAGGTAAAGGCAATGCACCAGCATCTTCCTTGTCTAGATCTAGTGCTTCCACATCTAGCGAATCTTTTCTTCTGTAAACAGGCAGAGATATAGAAACCATCGCTGTCTGACTATAGGACAACTCAGCTAGATCTACATTTCCAATATTTTTCACAAAATCTTACTCATCTTTAAAAAATCATTAAAAAATAACTATGTGACATACTCCATTTCTTTTTTCTGTATCAGACTGTGTTGATTCATTTTTGTAATGTCATATGTGTTAAAATGGTTGATCTGGGACAATGAAAAGTGTGTTTTATTAATTTTTAACATTCCTCTGAAAATGCCAATCTTCAGTGTATCCGAACTCAAAACAAGCTCAGTGTTCAGTGAGTTAAATTAATAAAACAAACTAATTGCTGTAAAATTTGTGACTGCAGAGTGGTGATTTAACATTTGAAATATTGTATGTTTGATGGACATTTGAAATATTGTATGTTTGATGGACATTTGAAATATTGTATGTTTGATGGACATTTGAAATATTGTAGGTTTGATGGACAATTGAAATATTGTATGTTTGATGGAAGCAAAATCTGGGCAGTAAAAGAGAAATGCAAAATTTCTCATTATAAAATGTGCCAAAAATCAGTAAACAGATTTCAAAACTTAGCAGTCCAGTTGGACCCCAAGGAATGATGTAATCAAGGAGAAAATTCCCCACCAACTTCATGATTTAACACAAAGATTTTCTTGCAGACGTGGTTCCCTAGAGTGGTTTGCCCCACCTGTTGGGTATCCTCAGCCGGTCCAGGCACGGGTAGATCAGCTTCTCAAAGAGTGGAATGAGGACAAGGATCAGCAGAGGATTCAACATCTGTAGCTGGTCGGGCTTGACTCGCCACACAGAACCCTGGCCGTTGGTGGGAGACACACAGACAGACACAGGTCTTGTACAAACTTTAGCCCAGACTGTTTCATCTATCTTGACACTATTATTTCACTGATGGCAGACATGTCACTGTGTATATCTACCACAATCTCCTTCATCTATACTAGGCATATGAATGACCTTCTAAACAGAGCATGCTCGTATCTCACTGGTAGTCTGGATATATCAGTTGTAAAAGAAGTTAAAAAAAAAAAAAAAAAAAGTGCTAATATTTGGCTGAAGGAATTTGTCTCATGTAGTCCACTGAATATGTGTTGATTAGTCACATGACATAGTAGCCCTTAGATTGTAAACCACCCCCATCCTCTGCCCCCTCCCCCCTTCCCATCTAATGAACTATAAGCCCATCTTTCAAGTCTGGTAACAGATTACATAGTAACGAGCTGCTTGTTCTACACAGGGTTAACTCATGATATCTTGAAGACTCTAGACACACAAACACACTGGCATGCACTTTTCTTCTGACAGATTATGGGAAACAAGAAATTTTTCTTTAATTGCTCAAACAGTTACACTCTGGAGCTCAATGTTCTAAGAACTGTGACAAAAAAATCCAACAAAGAGAAAGCATTTCACAGAATGCAGATATTGTTCCTGATTTGTTCAAGAACATCACATTTATTTTAGAGTTAGCAATTCCTGGGCTCAGTTCTCTGTTGTTATATCTCCATTTTCTGCATTTTGAGAAAATTGATATTTTATGTTTAGTAGCTGTTGTTGCACATAGGAGATAGGACAAAATGATCTTCAAAATCTACCTGTTTGAGCAGGTGATGGGTGAAATAATTACATTATATGAATAGGTCAAAAGTGGAGATAAAGCAACAAAGAATTGAGCTCTCAAATTTGCTCATTGAACATCATGTCTCAGTCTGTCAGTTTGTCACAAGAACTCAACATGTTGCTGACCTCCTATCCTGTCTGTGCAGTGTCTGATTGCAGTGCTAGCCAAGATATGTCAAAGCTACCCACCCCCACACCCAGTGGATAACATTCAGTAGACAATTTCACCTCTAACACCAACACCCTGATGGACTGCCAACTTTTAATTATATCAACCATCTGGCAACTTTTCGAACTGAATGTCAAAATTAAATATATGGTAGAATGAGTCATATGACAAACAGAACTTTCCAGAAAAATCAGATATGACTGAATCTCACATGGGACCACAGGGATTAGCTGTTTGTATAAAAGATCTCAGCACAGCAGGTCACAACTAAACATCTTTTTTCACCAGTCAAGCACATTCACTTCTCCTTTGTAATCAGACCCATAAGTTTATACTATACATGAAGAATCTGACTTTGGGCCCCTTTGGTCTGTGTGTCGGACAAATTCACTTGCAAATCATTTAGAAAATTTGGCAGTAATTTCCACCTCACCATAACTCAGCAACCAACTGGACAAATGGAAGTGCTCACAGATCTCAGCCCTAACTCTTGTTAAAGTATCAGTAAAAATTGCTGAATTATTTTTCCAGGAGAGATTGATTTTCCCATTAGCAGTGCATGCTTTGAGTCAGATGTGACGTACAGTTGTTACACAGAGTCCAAAACAGGGAGGGCAAGCAAGGTTTTGGTCAGACTGACCACTTGACACATTCAGAGATAAACTGTTGTTTTTCAAGTCATAAGTTTCATATCAATTTTTGATGATTATGAAATACTAAAATATTACCTCTCATATTTGTGCACACCTGGTGTTGGTCAGGTAATAGTTACACCACAGCCTAACACTATCTATCCCACAGACCACACCTGTTTGACTGATCTATTTCATAAGAAACATTTACTTCAAGCTGTGAAGTTTTGTACTCTGTCCACAAAATCTCACCAGCTCCTGAGCATCATCATCACAAGATGTTGTAATCTCATCAACATACTTAAAGCCATGCTCACCAGCATCATGTACAGCAGCATCACAACATGGTAGACATCTGCAACATTAGCACCACCAACACAACTACCATCTTTCCATCACCCATGCCCTTACCAGTGCCCATACCCTCCCCACCACCACAAAGGGAATGCACTCACAATGTCTCCATTCATCTCCACGGCTTGCAAAGTCCAGCGAGAGCCCTGAGGGAGAGACGGTCAGTTGGTCAGTACATAAGTCTGGGGGTGTAACAGTCAGTGGCATTGTGACAAACCATTAAACCAGGTAAGTGGATAGGGCTACCTGACTGTTTGACTGGACTAGTAGAAAATCTGCGGCCATCATGGGAGATTATTCAAATATTGGTCAAACCAATACTGCTTTGAAACTTAAAGTGTATGGCAAGTGTGTTGGTATTTTGGATTACTAAACTAAAAGTTACTCAAAGAAGATGTGTCTGTTGTTCTGAACATGTCATTCTATCGAATTTACAATTCAGATCAAACACTCTTGTGAGTTTACTTTTCAATTGGATGTATTATCGCCTTCCTAAGATAACATCAAACACAGTACACTTTTTTTTCAGCTTTACATTAGTAGAAATGGATCTTTGTGCAACAATGTTGTGTGCCAAATTTCATATAGAAACATTCAGTAGTTTTTGTGTCTGTATGCCTTTTATGGGTTTTGTTGCACATTTACAGGATAGGTAACTGGGTGGGGTGATTAACTTGAAAAGTGAAAATAAAGAAGTCTGGATTCTGGTATAGCAAAAGTGATGGATGACACAGGTAGACTACGCACCTGCTGGTCAAAAAGTGCCCAGAAGAGAGGGAGGGGCAGGTATAGCCACAGAACCTTCAGTAAAACTTTCACATCTTCCACAAAGCTCTCCTGTCAATGGTGTAAACAAAATCAGAATATATGGTGATCACAAGGTGAAAGTGAAATATAAGACCTAGACACAGGTTTCCTAATTCATTGGGGGGGGGGGGGGGGGGGGGAACTT
>JBCAUA010094538.1:0-24048 GCA_038406235.1 Peronia verruculata
TCTATCTATCTATCTATCTATCTATCTATCTATCTGTCTGTCTGTCTGTCTGTCTGTCTGTCTATCTATCTATCTATTTGTCTGTCTGTCTGTCTGTCTATCAATCTATCTACCTATCTGTCTGTTTGCCTCCCCCCCCCCCATCTGTCTCCCTGCCTATCTGCCTGTCTGTTGTCTGTGTGCCCGACGACCCGCCAAGTCGTCCGCCCGTTCGTCTGTCTGTCTGTCTGTTGGTTTAACTTTTTGTCCGTCTGTCCGCCCGTCTGTTCGTTGATCCATTTTTTCATCCGCTCGTATATCGGTGTGTCCATCCGTCCACTTGTCCATCAGTCTACCTGCCTGTCGGCCGGTCTGTCTGATTGCCTGCCTACTGTTTACCTGACTGTTTGTCAGTCCGCTGGTCTGTCGGTTTATCTGTTGGTTTGTCTCTTTATCTTTCAGTCATGCCAATCAGTCCATTTCTATGGCGTCATATTTTCCTTCACTAACACTATCCTCCAGCGAACTGACATACATTATTATGGGATAGCTGGCGAGAGATAAGCAAGACTTTATTATCAAGCTGCCGCCTTAAATTAACATTTTTAGCACGAGAGAGAAGTGGCATGGCCTACTCGGAGCGATAAATATATCTATATTTGCTTCTGCCTTGTCGTGAGCACGTATGCTCAACTGGCACACTTTTCTTTCGTGCAAATATTTCTAAGGAAATTCCATTTTTTTTTCTTTTTGAGCTTTTCATTCTTCTTTTTCTCTTTTCTTTTCTTTTTTCTTTTCAATGGTGTGTGTGTGTGTGTGTATGTGTATGTGTGTGTGTGTGTGTGTGTGCCTGCATGCGTGGGTGCGTGCGCGTGCTCGTGCTAAAATAACAGCTGAAATCGACGTTTGTAAAAATGTGTTCAGGTGTTGTATACATCCTCCCATTCTATAATTTCTTTTTGGGTTTTATAATCTGTTATGATCTGCTGCCTACGCAAATTTGTGTGTATGTATGTTTGCTCTGTCTGTCTAAACATTTACAGTCCTTTACATAACACATGCCTGCATGTAACTCTGTCATTCTAACTTCACAGTTTGCACCATTCTTTCATTTAATTGTCTTTGAATCTTTGGGGATAAGCGCTTTTACATCCTTGCTGAAGAACATAACCATGCATGAATGTACCTGTTTGTATGTGTACATACATAATGTCCTCTCAAATCTATTTTCTGTGTGTTTATCTGAACTAGCTTTCGTCTCTGCCAATGTCTGTCTGCAGTGCGGATCAAGGTATGTCTTTTTCGTTTCTGTGTGCCTATGTTTGTCTGCCTGAGCAACATAGCACACTATTCTCTGTGTGAGAAGAAACTGTGATCAAGGAAGGTATGTCAGCAGAACGAAAGAGAGAAAAATGTGCGCCCTGCAAGCTCGTGAAGGCTAGAAAGCTCTGTGCCAAACGCGCAATTCCTCATTGACCTACATCAGGGGCCAACTACACCTGTTCTTTCTTGTGTTGCTTTTCCATTATTATTAGTGTTATCTTTCTTTTTGGCCCTGTTCATTTTATCTGGTTGAAGTTAACAGTTGGTAAATCGTTCTAGACACAATATCATAACGAAACCTGCCCCTTTAGGTTGTTCTCATTTGATTGTCAGTTTTTTAACAAAATGATGGTACTATCTAAAGACATTCAGACCTCTATCATCCTGCTGTTAGGTCGTCTTTGATTACTGAATATCCGCTTTTAAAGCCTGATCTACAAATGCAGAGCATTTGCCCCCCCCCCCAAACCCTTTCCGATCTACATTATAAATATGTCTATAGCTAGTTGCCTTAGCCTTGTTCTGAGTGTCTATATTCAATTAAAGTACTTTGTCTGGTGTCGAACAAGTATTTCCAGGGAACGTCTAGTCTTGTCCAGTGTCTGTCTAAAACACTGTGGCCATAGGTATGACACTTATCATCGCCTGAATGTAAAATAAGTTCTGATAAGAAATTTTTAATATCAGCCCAGACTGTTGGGAAAAAAATCAACAAAAATGGTTGACAGTTTTTGTATAGATCTATATTCTTTCCTACTGTGGGGAGGACATTCTTTGACTATACAACAGTTTAATAAGAAATAACAAGACTAATTGTGCAGTGAAACTTCTGCAGTGATGGTTATAAAGTTTCCCTGAGAATTTAGATCTATGCTCCGTCAAGGACTGTCTGGAAAGGAGGGAAAGGGGTCGGTGTAGCAGGAGGAGGAAATTCATGAGGTGAGTGGTCAAAGAACTAGTCAGTCCGTCGGTGAGTGGTCGAAGAACTAGTCAGTCCGTCCCTGATGCAATTTGGTCGGTCAGCCGGTGATTACAGACTAGTACAGCCGTGGTGGTCCCGTAATGAGCCTGTCGCCAAGGGGATTGCTCAGACAAGTTTGGGGGTCGCAGACACCTCAAGCCATTAGTGCCGGCTGCAAGTTTAACCCGTGAAAGTGTCAACAGAAAACTGCCAGATAATCAGCTTGTCAACCGTTAAATATAATTCATATTCTTTGCAAAGAAAAAAATGCCGACATTAGCTCAGATGTTTTAAAAAATACAATATTTTTTTTTTTTTTTAAGAAAGCAAATCCACGGAAGGGTTGGCTGGTGGTCTTATGTCCAGTTAGATTCACCCTCTGAGACTGGAATTTACTTCTTAAAGTGCCAATAGAAACTGCTGCAATGCCACCTCTTTGTCATGACATCAATTCATGTTCAGGAAATAGCACTTTGCACCGAAAGACAGTGCAGAGCGAATTCCATAATTCCATATCACATACTATGTTACAAGATACTTGGAAATAGAAATTGATTCTAAACAATGCAGAATATTTTAGGTAGAGAATCCTTAACAGACTGGCCCCTTGATATTTCTAGATTTAAACCATGAGAGAGATTTTGTCATTAAGCATTTTGGTAGACATCTGTTATATATCATTAGAATATTCTATATTTCCAACGTTTGAGAGTTCTTCTCTTTTTCCCCAGTGTTACCGTCCTATGATAATACGTTGGTAGATATCTATTGTACATGCACGTTCCTAGCGTCTTGTGGTTGTTTTTTATTGTTTATTATTCTAGGAAATTTACATGGGTTTTCTTTACCGTTGCATTATCATTTTGAACCAGTCATGGAAGTGCTACAACAAAGTTTGTTCAAGTCGTCTCTGGTGTTGTTCATGATGACGATTTTTCCGTTTCAGTAAATGTAATCATCAACAGATAGTTACAAAATGTCTGACAGCCAAGAACAGAACAGAAAAAAATCGTGCGAGATTCAGTAGTTTTATACACCGAGGCAAGCAAATCAGTTTTGAGTTGTGTTTCAAATGATTTTTTTCAACTGTAGCGATCGCGTGTATCAGTTACTGCTTTCATTTAAATCGTTTTACGATATTAATATCATTCAAATCTATCTCTATCTCAGGTAATGAATACCTGAAAACGATCCAGCTCTTACACTTACTTTTTCGATCCCATGAATCATTTGAAATTGTCTGGTATCATGTTTGTATGTATGCTGTACTTTACTATAGTTCGGATTGTCAAATATCACATACAAGGCTAAGTGGAATAGTGGTGTTGTGAGCGGGTTTCTTGTGTTCGGCAGTCTTTGGCCACATTTTCCGAGTCGTGTATCTCCAGAAGGAGAGAAAAGGCGGTCAAAGCCCTCTGGGCGTGCCTTGGTAGAATGTCACGTGGGTCGTCCCACAGCGGGCAGCGTCCGGTTTGTCTGGCCAGCTATAGGAGCTGACTTTTTCCATATTCCAGTCCTTTGCTCCTTTTTGCCGCCCCTTTCCGGCCAACAGATCTAATTACCATAGCGGTTAGTGAGTTGAAGTGATCCAGAATCTGTGTGCATGATGAGCTCCCTTCATCCGACGCCAAAACTGTCTTCAGTTGATACTTCCCATCCATTTCACCAAGAGCTCCTTCGTTCTGTTTTCCCATGATTTTGTGCTACTGAATTAGGAGGTACTGTTTCTTTATGTGCAGGACGAACTGGTTATTCTTCTGTCCCACAAGATAAATATTGTCCGAATCCTGACTTTTCCGTCAAGAGCGGTGGTCGTTGTTTTCCATAGTTAGAATTCATACTTTGTGAATCTGCTCTGTGTTATTACCTGGAGTGTTACTGTTGCTGTTTTTAAACCGTCCAGTGTCAGATATGATGTCGGCCTCGATTTTCTTTTCTTCTACAATGTCGATGGACATTAAGTTTGGCTGGTACCATTTGTGACATGTTCTAGTATTTAAACATTGCTGTCACAACTAAGCAGCCTTATAACTAAAATACGAATGCTATAATAAATAATCTGACCAGTACCGAATAGTTTATTAAAGAATTGAGCTTTGTTGTATTAGCTCTGTGGTCAGTACAGTGCTTGAATTGTGATCAATAAATTTATGTGTTGAGTGGCTACACTGCACTAAATTTTGCTGATGGTGACGAGCGTATCATCTTAGTTCATAACAATCTTATTGTCCACCCACCCATCCATCCATCCATCCATCCATCCAACCATCCATCCATCCATCCATCCATTCATTCATCCATCCATCCTTTCATCCGTTCATCCATCCATCCTTTCATCCATCCATCCATCCATCCATTCATCCATCCATCCATCCATCCATCCATCCATCCATCCATTCATTCATCCATCTATTAATTCATACTATGGCTCTGTTTGCTTTTAGTTCCGTATTCATTTAGATATAATTATACGCCGGGAATCCGTCGAGTCATTAAGATGCCATTCTTGAGAACCGGTTTTGTTTGTAATACACACTTTCTTCCAAAAATGTACCCTGTGGATCACCATTGGCAAATACCACCTATATTTTCTTTTCATGATTACGTTGTAATACTGCTGTCTGATTCTGGTGGAGTACAAATCCTTTGTCAGTGGATTACATTAGAGACCGTGATTCGCCATTTGACACTTCTAAAATCCTAGTGCAGTGACTTCCTAGAAATCATCTGGTACTCACGTTCCTGCTATTTCTCTGATTGTTTATTCATCGTTGGAACGATCACATGTTGTGATTGAGATTGAGTTGCATAACAAAATAATGTTTTTGTTTATAAGCTGCGTATTTTCTCCTACAGTTAAAAGAAACGGAGTGGGGGTGTCATTAACGTTGGAAAAGATGAAGAGAAAGGGATTCATTTGGCAACTTAAAAAGAAGTAGAAAATACAAATTAGAAATTAAGTGGTCAAAAGTATTTCTAGAGAGACTAATGTCGCTGTCCGTTGAAATATAAAATGCAGTATCAAAGAGACAAGATTATTGACATGTATTCAGAAAATGATAAAAGTGGGTGTTGATGTCTTGTTTATTTGTTCTATTTATTTATTTAGTCATGTATTTCTTTAAATATAAGATAAATAAACAAACAAACAAACAAAATAAAAATTTTAAAAAAAAAATGAAAGAAATAATATTTTTTAAATATCGGCGGGTACTCGTTCACTTCCCGCTTGGGTCGCTCACCCGCAGACATTGAGATTCTGAACTACAACAGTTCACGAGAACATCACCGGTTCGGGTCGATGTTGCCTATAAATAAATCATGAGTTGTCTCCCCTGGAGTGCTCGCATCTTGACTGTGTCGAATAATACTTTCCAAGTACTGACTCTATCCTTTTGAAATCTTTCCACTCTTCGGAAGGCGATAGCTATATAGGATGCATTCTTTGTTTTCTTTCTTTCCCACTGTCTTTATGTTTTCGTTTTCTTTTTTTTTTTCTTTCGTTCGTTCTTTATATATTTCTATTTTTATAATTCCTTTCTTTCTTTCTTTTTTCTTTTTTCTTCTTTTTTTTTTTTTTGTCTCTTTTTTCTACTCTTTCTTTAGCTCTTACTTTCCTTCCGTCTTTTTGCTGTACTGTACATATGTGTTTATTTATTTATACGCTGTTTGGTTGTTTCTTTGTTTGTTTCTTTGTTTATGTGTTTATCAGTTTGTTTTCTTTTTCATTATTTATTTTGTAAATTTTTGAAGTAGCGTTTAATTATTCGGTTGAACAGAAGGAAGAAGCCCTGTGTGTGTGTACAAATGGCGTAAAAAAAAGGGGGGGGGGGAGGGGAATTTGTCCTTACTACAGCAACTGTGTTATTATGAGACTTAGATATCAATTTATACATGCGGTCTTCTCAATAATGATGGTAATTTTTGGAATGCTACGCCTGGACAGGAATACAAACCCTTTTGAAATCCGATTTGAAGAAAACTAGGAAAAAGTTGCCAAGGACGCCAAAGAATTTATAAAGCACTGATTGACAGCAAATGAATGAAAACAACAACAATAAAACAAATTTGTGAAAAATTGCTTCATTACAGTGCCAGGCTGTAACAAGATAGATAAATAAATAAATAAATTGTAAGTAGATAAATAAATGTAAATAATTAAGTAAAAAAAAAAAAAAGAAGAAGAAGAAGAAGAGAGAAGGAAAACAAGGAAAACCTGCTAGAAGGAAAAAATGTGAAGCACTGAGAGACTTCGATTGTTATATAATAATAATAATAATAGAAAAGAAACAACTGTCAACGTCTATGATAAATACATATGGAGAAGATTCTGAGAGTGGTCAAAAGACACAGTTATTCCCAAAATATGCCCGCATATCATGATATGAACAGCGATCAATGAGTGAAGAAATGCTGGTGTACTATGAAAATAAAATCTCAGCAATGCTCGTCCTTTGGTACTTATCATAATACGAGTAGGATTTACTTATCATAATACGAGTAGGATTTTTAGTGTGCTACTATGTCATGTCTATATTTTCTACCCTTCTCTTTTACAGAGGGAAAAGTCAACGTAGTAAATCTATGTCTGACACTTGGTGCACAGATTTTGCAACACTGAACTTCGGATCATAAATAGGATGAAAGAATAGAAGATCGTTGCGCTCAGTCCTTTACCAGACAGAAGAGGGATTGAACGAGCAGTGTAAAGAGGGAAAAAAATCATTTTGCGCCCTTTGCATCAAACATATACCATGAAAAATTCCCAGAAAATTGTGATGTAAAGAGAATGTTTTCCTCTTTTTGTTATAATTTTTTTTTTTTTTTTCGATTAATTTTTGAATGGCAAGCAGTAAAAGGATTTTTTTCCTCTTTACACTGCTTATTCAACACATGGTTTGTCTAGCAAAGGGAAGTAAAACTCTGGTCAAAATGATCTCCCCTTTCACAAGTCTTGGAAGGGGCAGATAATCTTCGAAACGGTCTCCCATTACTGCGAAATCCGAGCTTTGTTTATTGAGAACATAGAGAAAAAAAAAAAAAAAATCTCAGTATATAACATGTTGCCTCGAGCCTCAGTTCCAAGTTTGATACTGCGACACCGATTCTAAAGTGTTATTTTTATTGAATTCCAAAAATACTCTTCCAAAGAGAGAGAGAGAGGGAGAGAGGGAGAAAGCTGTAGGGACAGAAATCCAGGACATTTCGTCAGAGCGACATAAATCAATACTTTTCTAGAATTACTGAAATAACAGGATAAGATAGCAGATATGATTGCCCAGCGATGTTTAAAAAAACCCACGCCAATTTTGTGTGACATTAACATTTGGAATGGTGTTCACGATTCTGTTATCTGATATCTGTCACTTCCGAGGAGTAAGACTTGGTGCGGCAGATGTTGACTCCTCTGTCTGATTTGATCTGACCTCGGTGGTTGGTTTCTTGGATCTGTGTCAGATTCTGAACTTTCGAAAAGTTTTTGAATTCGTCGCTTTGTTGTTTATCACTTTGATTTTTTTTTTATTTTTTTTCTTTTTTTTTTTTTTTTTCTGTTGCAGTTGTGCATTGTGTTTGCGTGTTTGTTTGTTTGTATGTTTGATTACTTGTTTGTCTGATTTGTAACAGATGTAATCTGATTTGTAGTAATTTTTTATTGTGTATTGTTTTTATCGTTGTCACTGTTGTGTTGTTTCATCATCGTGGCATCTACTCTAGAAGTGAGCTCAGAACTACATCTAAAGAGCGTATTATTAAGAATGACACATAACAAGTTCATCACAGTTGATCGATTACTTAAACAACCGTCAAAGCAAATATCAAAAGCGCGGAAAGAAAAAAACAAACATTTTTTTTTTTTTAAATTTCAAGATTATCTACCAATCTTCTTCAATGCGAGCCAGGCAGAAAGATCGATGTAGCTGGTTGGGATACATCTTCATGCTCAGAAGAAAGTGCTTTTGCGGTTGATGCCATGGTTTCATGGATTATTACTAGTCAGAAAATGAGATATAATTTCCTGATTCTTTGTTTCTTTGTGTATTTTTCATTTGTTTTTCTCCGCTGTGTCATCTTGGTTTTGTTAATTGCGTGGACTCTCTTGACACTGAACACACCTCTAATTTTGTTTTTTAAGGAAATCTCCACCCGAGACGACATGAAAAATGTTGAGCATAAAAAGAGCTGCATGAAAAGGTCAATACTCACTGAACATAGCGTGAGAGATAAAGACATTAGACACATATGTCTAAATAGCCGCAATTTTTACCTTTTATCGATCTCGAATCTAGCTTTCCTCAATTTATGAGAATTTCGCGCACCCGACACTGTGGTAGAATTGGTGCCATAGGAATACCTTACTTCTATATACGTCTTTCAACCTCCTGATGGAGGTTATCTCGACCCATAGGATTGGTATGATCGACTCTAGCCACACCGATACAAACTTAAGGAAAAGTGAGTACAAAATAGGAGACTGAGTCCGTGTTCCATTATTTTCGTTTTTCTACAGACTATTTCGATCGGGTACTCAAACTGAGCTCAGTGGTTTGTTGCAACCACTTTTCCTTTTCGATCTATCAAACTGCACCGTTTGATTTCGCTCGGGAATTGGAATAGACCGTAGGGATTCTAGATCTAGATTCTAAATTCCAGGAGGAGGAAGTTCCATACTAGGCAAAGATGCTGAGGGGAGGGGGGGGGGGTCCGGGTGGAATTACAGTTACTGTTTATATTAGAGTATGAGTTAGGGTGAGATATTCTGGATCATTTGCTTACAAGACTAAGACAAACTGGTAGCAGCAGATCATTGGGACTGTTTCTATCACCTATAGCCCTGTCGGTGTCCTTTTTTTTTTCTCCCCCCCCTCTCTCTCTCTCTCTCTCTCTCTCTTACCCCTCCCCCCTACACATTTACAAATCCAGTTTCACAGGGCGAGTCTTGTACTGTCTGTTTCTTGGTATTCTCAAAAAAGGAACTTTAGACCCCAATAGAAGATACGCCGTCAAGCTTCATCGATACCAAACACGGAGGAAAACTTGCTATATGCATTCAGTTTTCTTAAGATTTGAATGTGATCGTTTAGGACCGTTTGCGTTGGGCACTTGTCATAATGTGTAGATTTTCTGTCGATTTCATATTAGCCTTTTCTATTTACTTATGGAGTTTTGTCATGTCACTGATGAGATGGGATGGGGAGTTGGTCCGAATTTTGGATGGGGATGGGAAGGAAGGGCAAGGGGAGTGAAGGGGAGTGGGGGAAGGGCAAGGGGTTTCATACCTTGTAGACAGTGCACCCTCCCCCCCCCCCCTCCCTTCCCGAAGGGTTGTGTGCCAACCGTTGTGTCAACGGCACGGAGCACGGAAATAATTGGGCGGGTCGATGAGACGAGGCCCGACCGCGATCCTAATGTGGTTGCTTTCCCTGCCAGTATAATGAGACTTTGCCGCTTGAGGCTCCCAGAGGTACAGCTTGAAGGCTATCGCACTCCGACAGAACACTCTTCTCCCGAAAGCTTCTGTAACGATTGTGTTTTTGCGATCGCTTTTTCAACGCGCCCTTCATGGAATATGTAATTGTCCTAATTTTCATACCATTAGTTTGACTAAAGTGCAATTTGATCCTTGAAAACCAACTTGTCTTAGGTGCCAACTTCTCGAGAAGTGAACTAATGCAGTATCTATGTTTAGTATCGTGAATTTTCTAAGAATCGTGTATTCATTCCATATAACTGCAATTTTCTCAAAACAAGGCAGTGACACTTGAGACAACAGGCGTTCAAGAATCAAGTCACGTTCAAATGTCTACACAATGAACAATAATAATAATGATAATGTTGAAGGAGAACGAACTGATGCAGTAGGTTGTTTTTCGATATTGTAGAAAAGTTGATTAATGAGCCAGCTCTTTTTTTTTTAGCTCGCTACGTTACTTCCTTTTGCAAAGTCCAAGAGGTATAACACTAGTAAAAAATGGGGGAAATATCAGTTTCACTTTTATTTGGCAAGAAAAAGTATCACGATGAGAAAAAAAAAAAAATCCTCTTATCTTGAATTTTTTCAGGATTTTTTGTTACTCCTGTTTTCAAACAACAAGAGAAAGTGTGATTGTTTTTCCTTTGTGTGCAGTATTTCTATTATACATTGTGTACCCTGCACATGCTGGCAGTCAAAATGGCTCATTGAATAGATGTGAGAAAAACTAAAGGGAGATGAGAGAGAGAGAGAGAGAGAGAGAGAGAGAGAAAAGACGTTTTGTCAAAGTAACTTCAGAATAACGTGCTCTTACACTGCCCTTGTTTGCCAAAGCTTTCTTTTGTTCAGGTAGTCATTGCCAATGTCAGAAACGCAGCCGAAAAATAGAAAGACCAAGTCTTGTTACACAGACACCGGGTCTTAATGAGCACTGGCTGGAACAGCCCAGACAACAATTTTGAGGGACTTTTTTTTTTGACAATTGAAGTTTTCGAAACCAGGAACAGGGTTGTCTCTGTTAACTGAAAACGTTAGTCGGTTGTCAGCGTGAAAAACTAGAACGCAAGTTTTTATTGTGGGCAGACCGAAGTCCATGGTGAACTCAAATGCTCATGCGGACAGATCGTTTTATTGAGATGATGTCATAATGAATTGTCGTGCATTAAAGACAGAAATGAAACCCACTACACATCTATGGAAGAGGCCACCAAATTCAGACAATGGAAAAGAAAGAATTTTATCATTTTTTGTTCAGGAACGTCTTTATACGAGACTGTGCAGGGCAAGAATGCTTCAAAGTTACAACAACCTAAGAAGCGCATCTAGCACTTTTTTGCGACAAACGAAGAGAAATCGTCTCGCCTCTTTGGAAAATGGAAGTTGTAAGGCAACTGGTGGTACATTTCATGTGTGTATTATTTTGTTGATTAACTATTATTATTATATTAACCAGTTTGGTGCTGTGAGTGCCAGTTTGCATAGGACAATGAATTTCTTAACACAGCTTCGGGCTGAAGCTTTCCCTGACTGCTGATGTTATCGAGATAGATCGATATGATTTGAGCACCATCTCCTCGAGCCAACAGATAATGGTCGAGGTTATTATCTGTGCGATAACTGCTGTTAATCTGGGGTAATGTACAGCATCTTTGCCTTGCTGCAAATTTACTCTCTCTCGCGCTCTCTTTCTCTCTCTCTCTCTCTCTCTCTCTTTCACACACACACACACACACATAAACACCCAAATGCACTCACGAAAATAGGCACCCATACACACACTCACATGCATATACAACCTTTTTCTGAAAGAAAAGTGTAGTTCGTGAAAACAGAACAGTTAACCTTGGTGAGAAGAATCGATCCAGGCACACGGCATTTTACAGCCGAAAGAAAACGAGAAAGAAAGGCAGTAATATCAAAATTGGTTGATAAACAAGGAATATTAATACATGTCCTTCATAATACCCTGATAGAGAGTCTGGCCTTTACCACGCCCCATCTCAGCACAGTATCCACGGTTTGCTTGACAATCCAATATCCCAGCGGGTCATCATCTCAAAATGGGGATCTACAACAAATATAGTGTCTAGAACACCGGTGTCATAAACCAGGTTTAAGAAGAGATTTGGCCAGCTCAAATCGTCATCGACTTGTTCTGGTTGATGATTGTCTGCACCATGGAAAATAACATGTGAATGTTTTTTCTTTTTTCTACCGAAATGATCCTGTACTGCGTGGAGGGAATTTGAAAAGCCGTAAGAATATATGCGTACATTGTTTTGTATGGAGAGATGGCTCAGCTGTGCACTGACTTTGTCGGAGTTGGTAATGACGATAATTGAGGAGGCGCATTGATTAGAAGAGGCGCTGGGGTTGATCTTCTTTGTCGGTGCTCCCTAGGAGAGATTGTCTTACTCGTCAGTGTCAGGGGAGAAGCGTTGATTTTGTAAGCATATTTGCTTTTCATAGTGTATGTTAGAGAAACAGAGAGAAAGAGAGAGAGAGAGGGGGGGGGGGGGAGAAAGAGAGAGGAGGTAGACAAATAATAATAATAACAATAATAATAATAACTGAAAAGGGAATGTGGGGGGGGGGGGCAGCGGCATGAACAGGAGCATAGAGAAATGAAAGAGATGCGGAGTAAGAGAAAGAGAAGGAAAAGAGAGACAGAGGAGCAGATGGAGTGAGCCTTGGCATAATGAGGGGGCAAAAACAAAAGGCCGGCTAGAAACTACTTGTCACCAGGTTTATAAAGATCTAGCAGCCCAGTTAATTGGCAATGCCTTGACAGAGATGCTTTATCCATATAAAACCAGATATCGTAATGTCATGACAATGCTGTTGTCACAGAATGACTGTCAGTGAAATTGCGTGGGCATCCCTCTACAGTTGTTTTGTATTTTCTACTCAGTTCGTGATCTGGAGTGACTGAAGCCGACCAGCAGTCAATGTTATCAAGTAAACACTGGATATTAAATGAACAGAATGGAGTGGTGAAATCGTGTCTATGGCTCTCAAAAATTGACACAATTATACTTGTTTTGTGCAAAAAGAGCTCGAAGTAATTTTACTTTGTGAAATTTCACAGTTCCATTTTAAATGCTATCTTATACACAAAAAGCTGGAGGGCACCTTGGTACTATCAAAGGCTTTTGTTCTTGTATGTGTGTGTGTGTGTTTTATATCTTGTTTTTGCTTTTGCTTTTTCAAATTATCTGTCTTGCTCGGGGCAAAATACCAAATTGATTTCTTTGTGAAATGATACGTTTATCTCTTCAGTCAATCTTAGTGCCTGCGGTGTGCCTATCAGTGACAAGTTGCAAAGCAACAGTCGTGGGGTGGTTTCAATAAATGGGAATCTGTATGGGACACTGAATGACTCTCATCATGCGGACAAAAATGTAATGTAATGATTTCACTTTGATTTGGGAAGAAATTTTGAACATCAGTAGTAATAAAAAGTAAATCTGTAGTGGTAGGACAAAAAAAAACTGTCAGTACTTTAATCGTGTGTTCCCGCTACCCTGCTAGTACAGAATGTGATAGTACTTTATTCCGGTAGGGCATGGCCGAACCGAAGAAAGAGTGAAAACCCCCAGTATGTTATAATATGCACGAATACGATTGCTTTCAAATCATTTGACTGAAATCTATGAGCATGTTGGGTGTTTGAGATGAGAAACACTAACAGCCAGCTGATATAATCAGAATATCCCACTGTTCTCAACATTTGATTTTGGTCACTCGGGACCGTTTCTATCTTAAGTTCTCAGTATGTCTTAAAATTACATGTAAAATGCAATAAAATTAGAACAGAATAAGGTTCTTTTTGGTATTTTTTTTAAAGGGTGTGTATCTTTTTTTTCCAGCTTGAGCCAGCGTGTTTTTGGAGAGATGAGATGGAAGGCGGGGAATTGTGATTCTTGCTCTTTTACTAAGATCGTAGAAAATGTCCTTGACCAACTCATTCCACAGCTTATGTTTGACGCAAGAATAAGATTCTATAAAGACTGTCTTCAGTATCAAACATTGGGTGATTCGTGCAAGCAATATCAGACATTAGATTATGATCCAATATCAGACATTAGATGATTCTTACAAGTTATAGCCTCTATGTCCCCCCAACGGTTTCCACTTAAACCCACTTTTTACGACATTAATATGATTCTAGTAATGTCACAGAATCCAAATGACCCCAAGCAAATGATCCGGGCTCTTGCAATTATATTCGTGGACTTGATCTTATGAATGTTATGAGATTGTGTAAGAGATTGGAATAACTTCCTCGGTATGATGGGAAATATAGGATGATAATTACACGTATTTCCTGTTTATCTGCGCTGGTTTTTTATTTGCTTAGTTCCTTGTTTATTATTATTATTTTTTCCCTAATTTTCTGTCTTTGTCTTCAGTATGTCTTGATCATTTGTATTGCTTGTGAGAATGGATGTCCTTGCGCATGCGCAAGCAATGTTTGGAGGAATCTTATTGGTTATTCTGAACTGTTTCACCTGTAAGTGAACACTGAGCATGTGCAGTATTAACGTTTTTAAAACGTACATACGGCCTTATCTCTTCTCAAATAAAATTATCTCTTACATTCTTTTCATTGTAATATTATTGAAACAGATTATCAATGTGCTCAAACCTGGCAGCCGTCACAGAATACAACAACAAAGGATTCACTGAGTTAGAAAGAAAATGCTTCTCCTAAAGAAAGAAGAGACAACGTTCCATATTATACAGTAAATATGAATTCATTATATAGTAAATATGAATTTATGAGTACTGGCGTCCATATTTACTATCAGCCTGTGGACTACAGCACTTACGCAGCTGAGTCCCCTTGAATTCTGTGTTACAGCCCCATTTAATGTACGGCAAGTTTCATTTCTGTATCGCATCCACCCTATACATGAAATGTTTATCTTTAGTGGACATTCAGGAGTGAGTTCATTTCCAAACCTGGCCGAGCAACAGGAGCCCATGTCGAATTTCCGTATAAGTACCTAGCAAATAATGTCTCATCTACTTGGAAGATAATGCATTGATTTATGTAGCGAAGTACCGTTTTTGTTTGCGTTACCTGGGTGGCGTGTCTTTCAGATAATAGAACACAAATAATAATAATAATAATAATAGACAGCTTCGCTCATGAAATAATTACATGGTTATCCAGACATAGAAGGAAAGATATAGAACGCAAGAAAAACGGAAAAATTCCAACCTAGGCGTCCTTATACCAGGCCGAACACCCGAGGTAGGCATTGAAGGCTGACTGTTTACATTACCAGATTTAAAACACCGTTGAAAAAAATCAGTAACAAGAGGCCAAATTGTTGACCTTAACAAAAGTTTAGTCATACGAATCATAAGTTGGCTAAAATGAGACACATATTAATTGAAACAGATCAATGACATGAAAACATTGATCGGATTCAAATCTGAGAAATATCTCAGACATTTATAACAATAGTTAAATTAAGAAAAAGCCGCCAGATCGGTGAGCACCATGCATGCAGAGTTCAACACGAGTCACACGATCTGAGTTTCGCTCACCGAAATTTCGTCGTCTTAGAATGAAAGTGTCGAAACTATGTTATGAAGTTGTTGCAGATAAAACAGTTTAATTCTATAGCCACGATTTATTGCTTGCCTTCAAATGAATCCGGTTACCTGGCCTGTTTATCAGGACGCCTGCTTCCAACCGGAGACCAACAGCATTGGGTAAATAAAGAAAAAGAAAAAAAAAGTAAAAGGAATGCGAGACTGCAGCAGTCCATGTCAGTGTGAAATTACTCTCTGTGAATCGCCATGCTTGAGAGAAAATCACGCGAATTAGGAAACTGCATACTGCACATGTAGCAGATGAAGGTGAGCGCAGACTAATTATTCGATGCCAAAGGTGAAAGCTGATTTACCGAAGATCCGGACATAACAAAGAAAAGTCACAGAAGAGTTCTGAGAACTGATTGTTCCGAGACTCTTAGAACTTCTGTGTATGTATGTGTTCGCGTTCTAGTCAGTTACAATTTTCTGTATGGATAATATGAAAGACGACCCATTACAATCATCATCTCATTCTGTGGAATTAAAAAACAAAAACATGTGGTTGGTTTTGTTCTGTTTGTTTGTTTGTATTATCATTATTTTTTAAATTTATTTATGTATTTATTTTGCTATGTCTAAAGAGAGGTCACGCATCAAAGTTTCGATTTTCTCGGAAGAGGATTTTATGATTACTGATATTTTGCCCACGTTAATATTGCTCACGGTTTTAGATTAATTTTGTGTACGTTCAGGCACACACAGAGAGAGAGAGAGAGAGAGAGAGAGAGAATATAGAGCAGCGTTGGTGAGCAAAGTTCCATTCTTGCTACGTTTTCTCCTAAAAGAATCTCTGTGCGCTATCTTCTGGACAGTTTTGTCGTACAACCCATTACTTGTTCACAAGAGGGAGCACATAAAGAGTTTCTCTCTCGCGCGCGCGCTTTCTCTCTCTCTCTCTCTCTCTCTCTTTCTCTCTCTCTCTCTCTCTCTCTTTATTTCTTTTTTAACTGAAAAAAAAAGAAAAAAAAAATAGACCTTACTCAAAGGGATGCACAGCCAATTCAATGGAGCAGTGATTCTGTCTTTTCCAACATGGGATACATTAAGGATATAAAGAGTTAAGATACACGCCGGCACGCCCAGCCAGGCGTCTCCTCCAATGCGCTGATAGCTAACAATGAGTAGGTCTCCATTATTACCCTGGCCATGTTATATCCTCTCGGGTTTGTTTTCCTCGCTCGGACCATTTACCAAGTGGATTTGTCGTGATCATCGAGCGGAAGCTTCGCTTTGTCTCCTGGACCAGCTGAGAGAACAGAGGAAACATGTCACTTCTCAACTTATCATTGTTTAGTGTACTGCTATGTGGGGATGTCAGTCCGTTATTCTTGATGTCCAATCGCCGAAGCGTTATCAGAATGCGGCGTATTGTAAGGCGACTTCTCAGTGGAGCAATAAGAACATAACTCTACCTAGTATTGTTATTGCCCCGTGTCTTCTATCTACTCAATTCCATGTGTCCAGCAGTCTTAATCCGACCTGGGAATTGCTCTTGGACAATCTCATTGAATCTTTCAATGAAAATAGTACATCAGACAGAATCTAAGCCCCATCGTTATCAGGTATACTTTAAATTGCTCATTATCTATATTATAAAATTGCAAGTAAACCCACAATAGGCTTATGGACTCGAAAACTGTTGAATGAATCCATCTGAAATTTTGCACACGACATTGTTGCATATGGATCTGTGTTTCTATGTACATAAACCACAAATAAGCGTATTATCATTAACGTTGTTCTGAAAATGCGATAATAATTGAACAATAAACTAGCGAGACTGCTTGATCCGAATTGTACGTTCGATGGTAGGAAGGGTTAAAAAAAACACTTTTTTTTTTTTTTTGTTAGTAACATTCAGTTTAGTCAACCAAAATATCAACACTGAGGTGCGCACACTTTGCCATACATTCTAAGGCGCAGGGGCTATATTTAAAAATCTCCCACGGAGGCCGTGAGTTTTCCTCTAGTCTTTGTACATGTGATGATGCTAACTGTTCATAGAACCTGAAACAAAAACGCTGTAACCTATTATAGATATCCTCTTTTGTCCCTATTTTAGCAGCCATATCTTAAGTATAACTGTTACAATCTTTGGAGCACTGTTTTGAATGTGTTTTCAATTGGAAATATTTTACTGCTGAATCTAAGGAAAAGAAGCTGCCTATGGAAGGCTGACTTTCCTTTCAGGGCCACACAGAACATAGGCAGCATCCTGACAAATCAGCTGTTGACAGTTTGAATTAGTGAACTAATCTCGGCACGCCTACCTCGATTTTCTCTGAGTGACAACCGGCTAAGTGTTGTGAAGCATATTAATTAGAGCAAGTTCTTGACACATTAAAAGAACGAAAGGAAATTGAAGAGGATGACAAGAAATACAACCTGATGAAGTTATGACAGCTAATTATTTAGACAAAATAGCTCAGGCTTGGGGAATGTGCAAATGTTCATCAACATCGGTTCTGCGTGATCCTTTTGTAGTTATTTATTTATTTATGTAAAATAATGTTAACCATTTATATATAGTACCTTAAAGTAACATGAGAGGTTTGTGGAATGTTATGTTTCGTATCATTCTAGAGCAAGGCAGAACCCATTTCCACACGATTCCTGTATTTTCTGATTTTAGAAAGCAGCGACATTTTTTTTTTTTTTTTAGTGTTCTCTCACTGGCTTCATTATCCCAGGAAAGACAAGCCAAAGATCTGATCTTTTGCGCAACATGTTCTGCCATCGATACAAGCTTGTTGTCAGTGTCATAGACACGGTGTCTTCTCTTTGCTTGCTCGCTAGCGCTGGGAGCGCTTTCTCTTCAAACATGCCTTACTTGGAAGAACGTTAGCGCTACTCATCTCCCCCTTCTCTTCTCCCCTCCTTTCCCTTTAGCGAAGTGAGCGCATTTTGGGTTTAAATGATAGGTTAGCGCCGAAGACGAGTATTGACGGGACAGGAAGCTGTGACAAGATAATAGAAACCTTGCTCTGGCGCTTGTGTCACATTATGACAGATCGGTAGTCAATGCTGTTGTGCTGAACAGAATCGCCCGCTGGCTTCCAGCGCTGTGTGGTAGATTTTACCACTGTCTGACTACATGTTTCGAGCGAGTTAGAATTATTGTCTCTTTTCGGTGTGAAATCTTAAAATGGTGTTCAGATCAACAGTGTGACAGTTGACTGCATAGTTAGATATATATATGGTCGGCAGTACCGGTTTATTTCTGTAACCCTTCCACAGGATACTTTATTCATAATTCCGGAGCTCACGGTGCATTTTAGTGTTGTTTCTGAAACCCAAAGCTTGTGATTCAAAGGAATTTTCTGAGATTTGGCTGCATGTGTGGAGTTACCTTAGATAACAAAATCTTGCAAATGTGACAAATCGCTGTGATTATTTCATAGAAAACGTGTAAAAAAAATCAAAGAATCTGCGGATTAACAGACTCCCTTTTTTAATATTATTATTACTACTATTATTATTCTCGGAATAATAAACATAATGTGACTGCAGTATGGTGTTGTTTCAAAGTGGTCGTGTATTAGTTACAACTTATTGTTGGGAACCTTCACTCAGTGTAGTGTTTTCTTGTTGCCTGGTCGTGAAATCAGAGTTTGGGTGGCCTTTACGCTTATCGTGAGTGTGGAAATACCTTCTCACTTTGTTGTGACCTGACATTTATGAATACGGTTTGTTAATTGGTTTCCGTAACATTTCGTGACTTTCTCTCTCTCTCTCTCTCTCTCTCTCTCTCTCTCTCTCTCTCTCTCTCTCGTTTAAATGCATTGTTATTAGAAAGTTTATCCTACATAGAGCTCTGATAATCTTTAATCCGAAGAACAAAACAAAACAAAACAAACAAACAAAATCCGCAGAAAAGGGAAGTGCTGTGTGTCCTACAAAATCTCCTCAACATTAAATGGTACAATTACAAACTTCAAAGAATAGAAAAAATTAGATCGTATCTAACTTATATTTTAATGCCTTTATCAGTAGAAACATCTCTTGTTGTAAAGATGAAGAAGAAGAAACAAAAAAAAAAAAGTGGCAGATTAAAACAAGGCGAGCTCTCCATTAGTGAAACATTACTCTCAGTGGCTAAATTTTCCCTGGTCACGAAGTGATCACTCTTCATGCGACGAGGCTGAAAAGGTTCGGCACACAGTAACCTGAAAGAATAGATTAGTATTCTGCTTTGCGGGGTCCTGACGCAAGGGTGGCTGAGTCACGACGTTAGTTTTTGCGCAGGGGATGGGGATCCCTGTACGGACCTGGATGGTTTTGGTCACGAAGCACTCAAGAGTCTTTCAGCCAACGTGTCTATGGCTCGGCAGACACTAACGTGAAATAATAAGAATGAATATTGTTCTACTTATCACCTTGCCGCACACGTTTATGAGTCACACCACTGTACTTTGTAGACGCACACACCTCCTGCTCGTCCTTGCTCTCCTCTCTAACTTACACGCGTTTTCCCTCACAAACCAAGTGTTGCTACCTTTTATCTTAGTCTCCAACGCCTCGTCTCACTGGTCTCCAACACCAGTCCTCTTTTGATTACTGCCCCCCCCCCCCCGCATCTTCTTCCTCTTCTTTTTCGTCCCTTTTCTCTTCTTCCACTTTGTCTTCCTCTCCTGTTTCTTCTTCTTCCTCTTTCTCTGTTTATTATCTGTCTTTCTGTCTGTCTGCTTACCTGTTTATTTATCATTCTTAGTGATCTGTATCTCCTGTCCCTAGTATGTCAGCCTATCTTTGCTTCTGTCTTTCTCCCCTCACCTATGTTCACTTTTCGCCCTGTCTTTTCAATCTGACCAGTCGTTTTTTTTCTTATTTTCATTCTTTCCTTTCAACAGATACTCACTCACACTCGCGCAGCAGGATTTATGCCTGCTTTGCCCTCTCTACCACAGAAACGTGAAGCACCGATGTCTGTTGTGGTACTCGGACAAATTTCGATCTTTAGGCTCGATAACCAGTTGCCATCACTCATCAATCCCAAGGCACCTTTCGTTGTCTCGCCTCCCTTGATTACTCGTATTCTCTTATGTTGTTACGGCCTGCTTTATCTCATACTTATCAAACGTTGGCCTTTCCTTAATCCATTTTCATGTCGGAAGATCTCGATACCGCGTGAGTTATGGCTAGTGTAAGGAAGCATTTTTTTTTTTTTTGTGCTTTTGAAAAAAAAAAAAAGGTATGTTAAGAATAGATTGCGATAGAAAATGAGCTGATTGGAAACGACGCAAGAATTATTAAAATTTACATGACCTATAATACAGAGCTTAAAGACCTACAACTGGAGCAGATCGGTTTGTTGATATTTTTAGGTTAACCAGCTAGTATTTGCCTGTGTCAGTATTTAGTGTCAGTAGGGAAATTATTTTAACATAATTATGTATATATAACTTATGAGCAAAGCATAAAGACCGGACCCATGGCACTTCTAGGGTTAACAAGCACTCATCCCCCTCTCTCCAGTCATGAGGCCTTTGAGGTCATGTCATTTTTTAGTCAGAGAGTTGTGTTATCAAAGTTTGTCTTCCACCGACAGACAGTGCGTGCCGTGACCTACTTTCCACCTCAAAACACACACACATACACACACACACACACCGAACAATTTAACCTCTTGCCACCATTTTTTACCTGCCAGGTCAATCAAAGAAATGTTAACAGCCAGCATGCCGTGCTACCAATAATCAGGCACAGTTACTTTCTTAATGTTAGTTCTTTCCAAAGATGAATTAAATACATGATTTTGAAAGATTAGTTAGAAAGTAGAGAAACCATTTTGCTTCGTCCGGATAGTACTTCAGATAAGTGAAAAGGACGTTGAAACTTTTTGGTTACAAATATTTGGGGAACGTCACCTTAGCTTCGTTACTTTTATCGAAGTATTTCTTTCTGTTTTTTTTTTCTGACAAATTCTCCATGCATGCTTACCTATCGTCTGGTTTTTATATTTCATCCACCTGCTGGGCGGGTGTTTTGTGGCCTGGAAATCACGAATTCCCTTTTGCCTACGTTTTCAGTTCTATTTTTGTGTGTGACCCGACCTGTGTAGATTCGATGAAAGATGGATCGTAGGTTCAGTATTCAGCCTATTATTCGAAAGGATAGTAAGGAAGAAGAGGAGCGAAGGGCGGCTGCCATGGAGACGGGGAGACGCGGCAGTTTGTTCCCAAACGCTGGGAAGACCCACAGCTGGGTGAAAAGATCCAACCTGGCACCTGATCATGCCCGACCTTTCCCGGAAGCCAGGAGCTCGTGGGATGAGAGCATGCGCAGGAGGGATTCTGACACGGGACTGCGAGGTATCGTGTTGAGAAAAGGTTTCTCTGACGATTCGAAAAACTATTCCCTCTTTCACTCTGAAGGCCGTCGGTCTTCCAGAGCAGAACCGTCGCTGTTTTCTCCCGGTAAACGGCTCTGTAAGTGGGAGACGGTGAATTTGCTTGGTATCAAGGAACATTCTAATGTAGAGGACGATTTTAAAGAAAATCGACGAGGAGAACGAGATATTCCGGCCTTGGCTAAAGTGCTCTCGCGGGAGGAGAGTGGCTCAGAGACCAATTCACCCAGCAACGGGGCGCCCAGTGCGACGTCTGTTACGCCAAAATTTGGTCTTAATTACCTCGACAATGTGACAGAGGCGGAGGAACATCACCACTCGGGCTCGGACACAGACGAGGACGATAACAATCGCGGTGCGGCTGGTGGAAGCGGTGCCAGCACCCGAGCCACGCGACGGCCACGTTTAAAAACGCCGAGGATCTCAAGATTTGAAGGCGCTGCACGTTCCGTTGCTAGGGGCAACGTATTAGAACAAGAGGAGAAATCACCGGAAGGACTGGCAAGCGTGGACAGATCAGAGCCAAGGGAGACAATTACGGCGGGTGAATATAAAAGCGAACTGGCCTCCACCGCGGATGAATTAAACAAAGAAACTATCACTTCGGGGAGCGGCGATGACAATATAGATTCGAACGCCATTCCTGTTCGACGAGACGCAACTGAGGAGCGAAGACCATCAATTATCCCGACTCTGAACATAACGAAGGAGCAGAGCAATTTTGAAAAGTTTCTGACTATCATTAGCGAGCAGAAGGACGGAACCACTGCCGGCAGTAACACGGAGGATTTGTCCATCTCCCGCACTAAATCGTGCGAGACTTTTCGACGGGCGGAAAAGGAAGGGATGAGCATTTGGGAACGCCGCAAAAGGGCAGCCCGGGACTTCAGCCCTGGGACACGTCCTATCGTTCTCAACATTGAAGCCATCGATGACTCGGTCTTCTGGTCCCGTTCTGTCTCCAACACGCTAGTTGAGATCTCCAGCCGCAGCGAGACCTACATCTGCAAGGACGATCTCCACTTAACCTCCCGCCGGGCTGCCCACTCCTCCGGCAGCAACGCCAGCATTTCTAGCACTGGAGCTTCTAGTAGTGAGAAACCCCAAGGAGGCGGCGGAGGGTCCAAACTCCGTAAGCCGACCAACCTGTGGGGAGTGACCAGGCGGATTTCCGTCAAGAGAAAGAAGGTGACGGAGAAAAAGGAGGAGAAAAAAGAGGATCAAGAAAACGCGGAAGAGCCAAGGTAAACTGATGTATTTTGGTAATATTGTCATCAGCACACCTTTGATGTTGTGAAAAACCTGTTGTTTATCGTTCGATTGTATTACGCCTGTCCTCAGAGATTTATTCGGGCTAAAGTTTAAAAAGTGTAAATCTGATTTCTCTATAAGTGTATATCTTATGAATGAACAAGTTATTTTCACGGCGCACTTATATATCAGTCTGCAGCCACTTGTATCGTAGGATTAGGTGATAATGAATTTGACCCATATGGCCTGGACACACTGTTTTGTATGATTGTGTACATATTGAAGGCATGTTCTCACGTGTATGACTTTGATAGCTAGTGCATTTTACTCACGTTGATAATCGTTATCAAAGATCTTGA
The DNA here is from genome assembly GCA_038406235.1 of Peronia verruculata. Taxonomy (NCBI): domain Eukaryota; kingdom Metazoa; phylum Mollusca; class Gastropoda; order Systellommatophora; family Onchidiidae; genus Peronia; species Peronia verruculata. The sequence continues at coordinate 23,304 of JBCAUA010094538.1, forward strand.
CATATATTGTTACTCCTGAATGTCATTAAGACCCTGCTGGAGATAATTTGGCCGTCTCGTGTTGATACATTTTTTTCAGTAGAAACCAACTCAACCTAACCTTGAAAAAATTAAAGTGAATGATAGTAGTAATACTTTCCCTAGGCGGAGATGTTAAATATTGATCTCGTAGTTCACAGACGTCCACTTTATGTACTCCCTATCCGTTTCTCAGAGACGTGGCGTGACAAACATATGTTTAGGATTCTCACCTGAGTCCAAAATCATCTAAAGAGTAAAATGGCATCATACCAGAGAGGTTACGGTCTTGATAAGCCCTTCGACCTCCTGATAGTGGTCATCTCGGTTCATATCAAGGAGACTGTCTATTTCACAGAATGAACACCGCCTTTTGCATAAGAATTCACCTGGCCAGTTCTCCGATTTTTCACCTATGCTTTTCATCTCATCTGTGCTGTCATCCACATAATTCACAAACAGTGCTGATGTGATGTCCGTGTCGTTGTCGTCGTCATCGTTGTTGTTGTTGTTGTGGTGGCGGTGGTGGTGATTGTAGTTATTGTTCTTTGCTGATGTGTTGATTTCATTGGGGTTTGCAATTTGCAGATTTGTTGTTCTTTTTGTTGTTGCTCTTTTGTTTTTGTATTTGTTTGCTATGTTGTTCTTGTTTGCTGTGTTCTTGCTTTTGTTGTTGTTATTGCTGTGATTGTTGTTGTTGTTTTCAGTTTGTGTTTGTGTGGTTGCT
>JBCAUA010094539.1:0-10418 GCA_038406235.1 Peronia verruculata
ACATACATACATACATACATACATACATACATACATACATACATACATACATACATACATACATACATACATCATGTGCCTGTTCTCATGAAGGGAGTGTAGATATGCCATGTCACACAAGTTGAAAACAAAATCAGTAGGGTTTTTTTTTTTTCAGATAGAGACAGATTGTGGTAATTTGTCAATGATAAACAGAGATGGCCTATCAAAAATGAAGGAAGATCACGATGATGACCTCTCTCTCTCTCTCTCCTCCCTCCCCCACACCCCCCCCCTTTTTTTCTTTCAGCCATCCAAAGGGAGCTATCTCGGCTGATCATTATTAGGTCGGGTCAGATCACGTTATTTCCTTCCTTATGTTTGATGACCTCTGACAGTTCGGGTCATGAAGATCTCAATGCGATATCTGCTGTTCGGATATTGTTTGTGTCACAATATAATAATAATAATAATAATAATAATAAGAAGAAGAAGAAGAAGAAGAAAAAGGTTGCTTATCGTCACCACTTATAATGGCAACAGGATCAATTTTGAACTTTGCATCTGTTCAACAGTATACAGACAGGGGACTTTTGACCTTATTTTCTTTTGCCATTTACATACAGTTAATGCCACCATCTATGAGCCGTGACAGGAGAGTTAAACCTGTACCTCACTAACAAGCACGATTTCGATCATGAAAAAAGTCGGAACATTTTTCATGGGTCAATTCTTTTTTTTTTCATACCATTCAGTTGGGTGTAAAGCTGAAACATTTTCACACGTAAAAAGGTAAAAAGCCCTACCACAGTCCGTCACACACACACACAAACACACACATGCACACACACACACACACACACACACGCACGCACGCACGCACGCACGCACACACACACACACACAAGTAAACAAGCAGCAAAGATTCTGATGACAGCCAACAAACTGACTTTCCAACTGAAAGCGGAAATCTGACATGCCCCCATAAAATAATTAATTGAGCCATTTTTCTGCCGGGCAAATTAGTTCCCTTTGCTTGACACTCCCGAAGTAAAAAAAAAAAAAAAATTACAAAGAAGAAAAAACAACAACTACATTTGAAAAAAATTTAATGGGAAAAAATTGTGCAAAATGTCATGCCAACATCTTGTTTTTCACTGTGTAGTAAATGAATTTTTCTGATTCTTTCTGCAGAGCACATTTCAAAATATTCAAGGCAAAATGTTTTTTTTTTTTCTCCACTATAAAGCTATTTAATTTATGGCCTCATATCCTGGCAAAGGGAAGTAGCTTGGATGGCTGAGAAAATGGCCCAATCTCTAGTCATTAGCCATCACCTCTTATCTTGAACCATTAACCCTTCCATGACTGAGTGATAGGTAGGATTTGGAGAAATTATTTAAACTGTTAGATCTGGTTACAGTGCTTGTCAACATGTAGAGAGAACTGAACAAAAATCCTGGAGGTAGCACGAACGTTTGTTTTCAAACTTTTAAAAGTAGTAAAAGACATTTTTGACAGTGAAATAAACAGAACAGTGAAATGAATCCACAAGAATGAACATGCCATAGTTGAGGAGGCAGAGGAGAGAGAAGGGAGGGGAGGGGAGGGAAGGGGAGGAGGGAGGGAGGGACATCTACCTCTTGGTGACAAAATTTTGTGTTCAAATCCTGCCCAAGAATGGGAATATTTAGAATTTTTTTACTTTTTTTTTTCAGCCAACAGCATTTTGGATTCTTGGGTAAAGTGACCTGAGCTATAGCCTTCTCAGATAATGGTGATAGATTTTGGAAGTCTCGTTTATATGTTCTGCACATTGAAGAATTCCAGTTAAAACTTGGATGGAAAGTAGGCGGAGACACTGCTTTCTGGGCAAAATTTCCAAATTTCCATCCAGAAAGTATCCTCTAATCAAACTGGGTAGGCCTATGTCTATTTGCTTAAGACTGAACGGCTACATAGATTTTACTAAACCTAGAACGGTTTGGGCCATAGTAAAGGTTTAAATCACGATTTTTGATAAATTAAGCCAGCCACACATTCATTTCACTATAGAGGTTTTGTATTTTTGTTAAAAAAAAAAAAAAAATTACAGTGACCAAATCTGAGCACTTCAATTCAAGAGGTTATAGATGAAATAGTCAAAAGGTAAAACAACAATCAAAGAAAGAGACAATGAAGAAACTGAGCTGGAACAGCTCTGATCAAGTGATCTAAAAAGAAAAAAAAAGAAAAATCTCAGTCCTAATATGAATGCTTTGCTATCAATCATCAGCTATCAATGAGCACTGATTTTCAGAGACAAAGGGCACACTGCAGACTAAATGACTACATATCCAAAATTTCCAGAAGAGTTGGCAATCTTTATCAACAATGAAAGGAAAGCAGCCGTACAGCTGATGATATTGTGATTTTTTGTTTTTTCTTGGGCTTGCAGAGTCAGATCTCAGGGTGTGACATTCTTTCTCATGATTCTCATTGTTAACCCTCTCGATCTGCTTTGACGGCTATCACAAAGCAAAAAAACCTTTCATGGAATTAAAAGTTTCGTGTCTCAGCTTCAAAGAAGTTGCTGTAACCATGTCTTAGAGATTGAATAGATTTCTCAACATTCGAGCATTGAAATTATAGCAGTCAAAGGAATAAGGAAGGAAGTCAAGGGTGAATCAACAAAAGCAAGAATAAAACAATAGTACAATGAAGCAGTGAGTTCAAATAACATCTATTCATGGACTTAAACAAACATACAAACACATGTCTGTAATACTATGGATGTCTGATATTTTACACAAGGACAGCTAACATTTACATGAAAAACTCCTGACAAAAAAAAATTTGAAAAAATAAGAAAGACAACAACAACAACAACTTTTGGGGGACAAATAAATCAAAATGGTTTGATGAGACCCAAACAAATTTTTTTCAGAGATAATGAAGAAGCTTCAGCAGACTCATCATCAGTGTCCAGTTGTGTACAGCTGACATAGGTGTTGATTTTACAGAGTGAGAAACGGTGATAGGAATCAGGACTAATAGTGACAATTACTCAGTATAATGATGTGAAGAAGATGAGTCTGAGAATTCTTTTGTTCTGTGATAACAAAAAAATCTCAGCAGCATCATAGGTTTTAGGGTTGCTCTAGCAAACAAGGAAACAAGGGGAGCTAATCTTTTAAAAAGATGAGACACTAAACGTTCAGACAAATTAACAGCGATAGTATTCAGGATCAGTAACAAAAAGAACGAAGTGTAATGAAATATGATCAGTAGCAATAACAATATAACGTAATGAAATATGAGACTGAAACATCCGGAAATCTGAGCAGCGGCAAGGATATTTGTCTTTCTTCCACTGACATAGGAGGCTAATTGTGACAAAGAGAGGTCACAATTAATGCACAGAGGGAGCTTTTCACACACAGGGAAAGGAATGGTAATGACAACAAAATGGCTCACTGATGTGGACAAGGTGAGACTCAAACAATACATACTTTCTTCATTGTCCACAGGCTGGCCATCAGGCCCAATCAAGGAGACAGAGCTTTGTACTAAAGGTCCATTGTCCTCTGAGGCTGCATTAGTGTGGGCACTGACAAAAGACGCACTCTTCTGGCCCTCATGGTGTTCTACAGAAAGAGAAACATATAAAACACAAACTGGAAAATGCGCAGAAGCAGAGGATCTGATCTTTGCTCTTTTCCAATATGGTGCAGCAGCAAGCACTGTGGAAATTCATTCCTATCACTTATAATGAAATTATTTGCAGATTCATCTGCAGTGAGATAAATTAAGGTCAAATCAATATGATATCCTGGGAGATTGAGGGATTCCAAACTCTCATGTTATGTAATCCAAATAGAGATTAGATTTTTCGTGATTCAAAATGACTGTCAATGCTATCCTGATGTTTGGACAGAATTTGAGCATGTGATGTGTAAAAAGACAAATGGGTCCTTATCTAAGGTATAAGAATTCCGAGTGTGTTACAGGAAAGGGGGAAATAACTAAATGTTAAATAGCAAAGTTGTTTATTTTTTAAACACTTTTGTCCCCAGATTCTTCAACAAAAAAAAAAAAAAAATGTGATGAAATCATATGATACCAGTAATAATACCCATGAGGTCAAGTAATATCCATGAGGCTAAATGATATCTGTAAGGACATAAATTATCTCAGTGATGTCAAATACTATCTGTGTGAACACTCACCAATTCGGGCACTGCTGTGAGTGCTATACTTCTCACCTGGCATGTCCCCTATCTGTCCGGCCGAGCCTCCCTGGGACAGACAGACAGACAGAAACTAATTCAATATGTCATTGAATGTCCTGAAACAATCTGTCATTGTATATATGTATATAAAATTCTTGCCATTTCATGGTTCACCTTTTGTGATCCCGATGCATTGCAGGTTTTTCTATACTGCATGCAACTTTATATCTTTGACACAAACATTCTGACACAGAATGTGGTAAGTTAATGATTCTCTCACTGATGTCAAATACACTCATTTTGAGAAGAGTGATTACAAATGTCAAGAGGGTTATATAGAGTAAAAAGGCTGTTTATGGAGCATGGACAAGGTTCATAAGAGTGCGGAGAAGATTTATAAAGAGTTAAATAATACAAATAATATCATAAACAGATGGTATCCACTTCATGGACTGTCACCTGTTGGGGAGGGTTCTGGAACACACCTCCTTTACATAACATTATGTATAGGAAGCTCAGCCATGTGAAAAGAGTCATTGAGTACTCAGAGTTTTACTGACATTGTGGTCACAAGAGTGAACTATGAACACAAAATGTTCTGGCACAAAAAAGGCCTAGCTTTATAATTTTCCCACCAGAGTCAAGAAGACTCATTTCCCTTACCACCGGCACCAATAACTCCATACATGAAAAATTTGATATCAAACTCATGTCATCCAATGAGCATAATAAACTTAATCAATTGTCCCTGGGACAAATACACAAAAACATGCTAAATGCTGCAAACTGAATGTTACAACATCTTAAAGCAATCTCTTGATCTCCATATCTTTATGTGATCCTGACATAAACAGGCAAAACAAAATGTTCATTCATGTCATGTTTATACAGGCTAGGTTATTGATTATTCTCAGTAGTATAAAAGATGATATTCTTCTACTGCAATGTCATCATTACTTTGAACATCCTCTGTTCAAATGTATCAAGCAAAGCCCAATGATTTTACATAAAGCTGGACAAAAAGTCAACTAAACTAAAAATGTATTTGGAAAAAGTATTAAAACATAAAACAGCAAAAGCATTAGTACAAGGGATTCAAATTTCAGTGCTCAAGTGTTTTCCTAATGTTTCAGTCATATCACTGAAGACATGTAAAACGGTGCAAACTGAGTGTTCAATTTTGATAATAGTAAAACACAATTACAGATGTCGGCAATGACCCTGAAGTATGGAAGTAAATTTACCATTACCTCGCCTGCCTTTCCAGACTCCTCTCCTCCAGTTTTGGCTGTCATAGCGGCTGAGGAGATATTTCTGACTGGTGATTGAGCTGCAGGACTGGTGGAGGCTTGGAATGGTGTTTGCTGTCGCATTGATTCTTCAGCCTCATCTGCAGCTCCCTGCGAGAGGTCAAGGTCTCCATGCTTAAAGCTGCCAGATTTTCTCCACATGCAAAACCTCTCAAAAGCTATACTGTTGAGAATCTACACTTTTTTATTTTTTTTAATGTATCCTCGCATAAAGACTGCCATCATACCTATCTCTAACACCCACTAAATCCGTCATCATGTCCATCAAAATGATGAAATTAAAGGCAGAGACATGGGCCCCTTTGAATTTTCATTCATGTAAAACATATAGTGTAATGTATGTGTATAAAAATTTATAGTTTTTTTTTTTTCTTTTCTTTCTTTTTCTACGTGGCTTTGGGGTATTTGGCAAAATTAGCAAAACATAAAGGCAAAACAAAAATCATATAAATAAGCAACTGAAAAAAGCAAAGAAAGAAGCAACAGGAGCTATTGAAAGAATTTTTAACTCTGATGAATGACATATAGATCTAGCTAGTTATAAATCTCTGGGCAAAGTTTTGACATCATGACATCTCAAGTACTAAGCTATAAACAACAACAAAGAAGAAACTGTCTGATGTTTCCAAGGCAAGTACATATCCTTCAATCACAGTGCAATCACCAAAGCATAGCATGAATAAAAATGAAACATGTTAACAAACAATGATATTTCAAAGATAACGTATGTCCTAAATGGAGAGCCTATAAAATGTTTTCTTCTCTGTTACAGTCATATTATAAAACTGTTGATCAGTTGAACGACTAGAGATGTAACCCTGTTGTGACTGAACTGGTATAAATGCAGTGAGAAAAGATGACAAATTTCACCTAAACACTAAAACGAGCAGCCTAAAAATTGGCATTAAAAAAATTTAATGTTGAGAAGATATTACAAAAGAATGGACAACAATCACTGCGTTTGAATGAAAAAAGAAAGGCAATAAAGAAATATAGAATACCAATGTGAGAGATTATTTACGATGGGAGAAACAATAAGTAGAACACGGTTAGGATATGAGAATATGGATTACAAAACTGGATAAAAGGCTAAAAACAAAAAAAACAAAAAGCACTAAATTCGTAAGGCTATTATGAAATGTTCATTCAGCAAATCTGTCTGAACAGTTTCAATTTATCATTTCCTGGTTGACCAGGTATGAACAGGAGACTCACTGAGATGGTGAGCTGAGTGAACGCAAACAACCAAACAGATAACATACCTGACTGGTCACTCTGGAGGGGGAAGCTGGGACAGAGTACATGCTAGGTTCTCGGGTCATACTGGTGCTGGGTCGAGGAGTGGTCGGATCTTTGACAACGTTTTCTGTCACAAACTTCTCTGCACAGCCCACAAGTGCCTCAAAGAATTCTAGGAATGTCATCTGTTGCAAAAGATCATGATCCAAATACAGTGTCGAGCTTATAAGAAGAAGAGAAAAGGGAATATTACACAACATTGCCCCTTGACTGTAAATGACAAACACTGGCAATGTTGGTTGATAGTTCTAACCCTTCAGATATTTGCAAACTCATTGATTGTCTAGTGTTACCGGATACTACAGATTGTACAATTGGTCCGATATACATCTGTTTTTCCATGACACTTGCATCACCAGAATTTAACCTTTGCACTGATGAGTTGATGTGCCACATAATGTTTTGAAGATTGCAGCTATTACAATATGGCTGATGTAATGTGCAAGCTTTTTGAAATGTCTCTTGGCTACAAGTGGCACATATCTCTCACAGCTAATCAGAATGAGTCCATCAGAAGTTGTTGGATTTCATCAGAGAACATGGATGTTGAATTGATAAAGGTGGCCTGGTATCAATTTTATCATATTTGAAAGAACATTAATTTTTGAATAATAGAATATTGCTCTTATGAGCAGACTATAGGTGTACCAGGGTGTTGTGAAGTGAATATATATATTTATGAGCTAAACTGTTAATTTTTAGCAAATATTTCTTCTGAATTCCACCTGTGCTGAAGGCTGTCTCTTTGTTTTGCAACAAGTTAACTTAAAATCTTTTTCACCTCATAAGTGTATGAATTATGGTTTTACATGATAGTATGAACTCAATTTCATGAAAAATTGACATGTGACCCATTTTAGCTCACTGCGAGACATATGATAATAAAATAACAGTTTTTAAGATGGTGACTTGTCAAGTGTGTCAAGGCTCGTAAAGCCTCTCAGCAATCATACATCATGAACTTAACTTCTCTTTTAGTATCAGTGATTTGTCTATGTGCTTACCTCCAACTCCAAGTTGAAACAGCCTTCACCATCACTCACTTCAGGATTGTCAGATCTGAGGACTTTTATCACAGCACTTGGGGTCAGGTCAGAGTTGACTAGGCCCAGCTCCTGTGTCAACATCAATTCATTTCAAATTCAGATTCAATACTGAATGACAGCTTTCCTGTTCATTCTATTCAAATTAATAACTAAGCACACTGCTTATATGTATGTACATGTATCTCACCAGGAGAAGGTCAAAGTTGTCAAAAGTTTGTTTGAGGTCGTTGTTCCTGTGTTCAGTCAGAGTTTATCCACCAGTTCATTAACTCATGTATTCCTCCTTCTGTAATCATTGTGATTCCCTTTCTATCCATTTCTTCATTTTCTGGCACTCCTAAATTGATGTACTTCTTTGTGCCATGTCATAGCTCTCCCTGATACTGGGGTGTCAAATTCTTATTCACAGCTCTACTATATATTTGTATTCCGTTCCTTTTGAATTATCCAAATTATTTCTGTGACAAAGGAGGGTGATCCAATCTTTGTAATATAGCTGAATTGTGAATTACATACTTAGTACAGCAATTCATTCTCCTTTCTCAGTAAATGGTAACATCCTGATTCATATGTTACAATATCTTATAAAATACAGAAATATTTACAATGACTCCTACATTTTGTCTCATGCATATTCTTATATAGGAACAGAGTTATACTAAATGGATACCCACGACTAGAAGAATGTCTTGCTCACCTTAAGAAATATATAGGAAGAGACATGTACATCAAAATGCAGACACACTAGGTTTTCTATAATCTGCACTGTGATAATTTCTTACCTACCTTCAAAAGGAACAGAAACTGTCTCATCTTCAGCATAGGCTCTCGAGGTGCATGCTGGAATCATAAAAAAGATGTGGTCTTGGTTGTATGAGAGACAATATAGACAAGTATAGTTTTGGCATAGAAATGTAATGGGGTGAATGTGAGGACAAGCAAGAACATAGTATGCCTATTCCCTAAATTAACATCACATGTGACAAAAGAGGACCATAATCATGAATAAAGGCTAATCTTATTGAAGATTATGTCCTAATGTGTTTTTATGTTTTTTTTGTGTTTTTTTTTCAGTTTGGGAAAAATAAGAAGAAATTTTAGACTGCTTCTCTCTGTCATCAGAACTTCTCCTTATATATTGCAAATAATAGTGAATAAGGCTGAATATAATCAGAAAATATTCTTTTCATTTTTTTCATACAAGAAACAAAGAGGTGTCAGTTTCATTACAGTTTCATTAAACAGATGTATCTGTATATACCAGGTAGAAAATTAAGAGTCACCTTCTATCAGATCATACATCAAAATAATGTTTACCTTCCTCAATGTGCTGACAGATTGATAGATTTCATAAGCTTGGTCCATGTGAACTAAGGCATTCTTGGCACGCCGAGTCTCCACATAAATGGGGCCTGAAAATGATGTGAGTCACTGATAAACACACAGGTGAATAATGTACCCTGAGATTATGGCAGATCTAAGATCTTGCATTGAAGTATCATTAACACATCTAGTTGCACTTTTCACAACAGTTTTCAGTTTAAGTAGGTTCTGAAATTTTCCCGCAAAATCTGCAATCAAAAAGTATTGCGTCTGAAAAACAAAAGATAATTGTATCACTGTTCTCACAGATCTGTGGAAACTTTCAGTGTTGAATAATTTTATTTTACAGATCTGCCTAACTATTAGATGTAAGAATGAAGAATGATATTCAAGTACAGCAACACTGATGTGGTGATTGACAACTTACTTTTTACCATGCAGGCATGACGAAGAACCTTCTCTCTCATAAGTCGTGAAAAGCAATATTCCAGAATAGGCTTGGTTTCTCTAGAAAAGAAATGATATGAAGGAACAAAATTAACACTAAGAATGTTGCATTTTGTGAAATTTATGTCCATCTAAGGATATTTTTAAGAATAGAGAACGAGTCTATGGAAGTGCCAAGGAGGTAAGAAGAGTGATATCATATTAAGAAGAATGGGCCAGAAGAGAGAGATGGAGACAAAATGATTAGCTGAGGGTAAATCACAGATTATGAAAAGACCAATGAGTTTGTAATACATCCAAATAACTAATCAAATGGGTGTTTTATTGGAAACTGAAATCCATCACAGTTATTGAGACGAGTTTTGTAGAAAAACAATAAATGCGATTGTGTATGCTTTCATGAGAGCATAACTTATCACTGACCTTCAAATTAGGACAAAGTCTAATGTTGGCTGTTATGATCTTCACAATATGAATGATGTTTTCAGAATTATTTCATCATATTATTCTGAGGTGATATCCGGTGTGCCATTACTGAAGAAGCATCACAAGTTGTTTGTTTAAATTTTGAAAATTTAAAGTCAACATCCCAAATCAGTAGACATTTTAGTAATTGTGAAGTTTAGGCCCCCATTTCACTGCGCATTCATTCGGTATTCCAAAATGTAAACTCACTCCCTTAGTTAAAAGATTACCAACATTTTTATATAAAGTGTAGAAAATGTATATATCGCTGGTGGAGTGATGAAACCTTGTAACCCACAAATTTTTCGAAAAACGTTTTTTTGGCTTAATGTCTTCTC
>JBCAUA010094561.1:0-10417 GCA_038406235.1 Peronia verruculata
GGGGGGGGGAGGGGTTGGGGTAGCCTCCCCTTCCGACACGTTACATAATTAACTGGATAAAATAACTTTCTTACGCAAGGACAGGGAGAAAGAGGCGCATCAATAGGCCCTAATAGACTCTAGGGTCTAAGTGGGCCAGCTGGCCCAAATAGACGGCGCCAAATTATAATTACTCTTATCTTCCTCATGGCCTCTTAAATGTTCTTGCAAAATAGCAAACTTATAATTTTTATTTTAATGGGAGATCATTATATCTTGCTCTATTACTTCCCTTTGCCAGACAAAAGAAGCAATACGCAAAACCAATGGGAAACGGGAAAAATCCTTCTACTTCGCGTCATTCGAAAGACGATCGCCAAAAAATCTGATAAAAATTACAACAAAAAGAAGGAAACTGTTTCTTCGCACCAAAAATTTTTAATTGGAGTTTTTTTTATGGTGTATGTTTCAAGCAATGGGCACAAAAGTGACTCTCTTCTGTACACTGCCTGATCAACACCTCTTTTGCCTAGCAAAGGGAAGTAATATGGTTGGGCACAATGATCTCCCCTTGTTCAAACGCAGTGGCACAGAGCTCCACCAAAGACCTTATACATGCCCCCCCCTCCCCGGGGGAGAAGGCCCGGGGTTTATAAGTAGGTTCTCTGCTCCCACCTATACCTGCAGGCGGTGTAAGCCCGCCATCGGTGGGGTGTCTCTTAAGGAGTGCCATTCCCTCTTCGACATTCCAGGGAAGACATCTCTTCTCTCTCTCCTTGCTCCAGTCTTCTGTCCCGCTTTCTTTCCTCTGTTATTCTTGACGTGTAAACGTATCTTACTGTTTTTGACACAACATAGCCATAATCGAACCGATGTGTCGTTAAACCCCAACCCAACACATTCAACACAACATGTAAACAAAGACACCTCCCACCACGTGACAATGAGGTATTTCGAGATCGGTCACATGATCGAGACAACATCGCTCACATGTGGCTTTGTTTATATGATGTGACAGGTCTGAAAGCTCTTCATTCATCAAGATTTGTCTGCCATGCGCAGAGCAAGTAAACAAATCAGCGTGTGAGCGAAGATTCTCGGTCACGTGATTTTTCTCGAAATACCTCATCCTAGCCCTGTCACGGAGGGTTGCAGTAGAGTTAATGTTTCTATTATTTTTACTAATGTTAAAGAAATGGCATGAATGTTCATTATGGAGGGCACTATCGGACGAATATCTTTTATTCGTATTATGGGAATGTTCTGCCGGCAACCGCCAGTTCTTGGAGAGTCACTGTCAGTGAGGGAGTGAAGCGAGCAGAAACCACAAGAAACAACCAGCTCACAGACAAGAGGGAAAGGAGAAAAGCAAGGGCAGCCTCTGTGGTAGTGCCACCCTATGTTTCTAGTTTGTTACCAAATAGAGTGGACGTTCTGTGGACCATCCAAAAAATTCAGCAGGGACCACCAGTTTGTCAATGGATCACAAGTTCTCCATAGACCGTCAGTTGCCCATGGCATGGACGCATCAGTTGAGAACTACTGATGTAGTGGACGCTGGGCTTGCATTCTGTTTCTACGGTGAGGATGTTAACCTGGGGATTCGTTATTAAACACATGTATGAGAGAAAACATCACCTTTAATGACACCGGGTTTGTGAGAATACGTTGATTACTGACGCCTGTGATATAGTGAACACAAAATTCATTTCACTGTGACGTGTTATGACCTTGGGAAGTTCTCACCTAAACACGTTTAGGTGAAACACGTTTCAAAACTCTTTGACAATCGAAACACCGTGTCGGGGGGAAAATGTCGAATGTTTTTCCTCTTGTAGGCTTATGAAAACGAAATTAGTTCCACTATAACGCGTTGTGGCCCTGGAAAGTTCTCGCCTTAACACGTTAACTCTTTGACAAAGAAGAAGACATAGATAAGAATTCCACATTTGGATTTTTTTTTTTTTTAAATGTGATGGCATGATCACTCATTTGGAGATTTTGTTGGTTGATTCCTGAGAAACAAATTTTACTGTGCTCGTAATTAGGAAGAAAAAAAAGTAATACTACTTCTGTATCACCTAGATAGGAGTTTCAAATGTTAGATAATACATAGCTTTATATTTCACTTTCTTGCCCTGATGAAGCATTTTGAATTCGACTACATTATGTTATGTTCTCAACCTCTACGGGCATCAAAAAATCCTGCCTGAAGATCTCCATGGTGAAATAGGTTTTATACTTAATAAAGACAACTTAGGCATGAGATAGAGATAAAAAAAAAAAGGTTTATGAACCTACTTGGTCAGGAATTTAAATTCAAGGGGACCTGAGAGTGCCCTCTGACCAGATCATCTCTTCTGGCATTTCTATGGTTAATGTTAATGTCGCACAGCCCGAACAAATGTCGGATGTCACGCTGTTCACCTGTAATATCATTGACGTCAGTGAAGGGGGAAATAGGAAGACATCACATTCAGTGAGAAAATCATTAAGCTACTATTTCACCTCGTCAAGTTGTGTATTTTCAAGCTAGCTCCTGTGACGATTGGGTCAGTAGGGTCTGAATTTTCTCAGTGAAGACTTGATTTTGATTTCTGGCACATGTCACCTGGATTCCTGACATTTCATGATGTTTCACGATGTTAAATCACGTTGGATTAATATTTTGTTCTGTAAATTAACAGTTAAGGAACCCACGGTCTCAGTGAGAATTTTTTTTCAAACATAGGTCAAACAAACGGATGTTGGTATTTGAATGATTATACTGAACCTTATATCATACTACACATACAAGTGGGGAAGGGCAGGACTATCCATAAGACCCAACCAGAACCTACCCAAGGCAAAATATTCTGAGACCCTGCAGGTATTGCAACACGATGCAACACGATGAAATCAGGCTCTCGTCAAATTTTGAGCATATGGAGTTATTGGTATCACTGTAAAGATTATTTATTTTCCTATAAGTCTGTGAAAAAAAAATGGTTGTTCTATCTGAAGTAGAAATTGAGATATTGGCCGTTAATGACGATGGGGGTGATCTGTTCCTGCAGCTGAATTTATTGAAAAAAATGGCCAATCACCTTTGTAAATCCTTCTTTATCTTTGTAAGACCATGCCACAAAATTACAATTTTTGGACTTTTGTTTGATCTTTTTCAATAAACTGAACTCTGAAATGCATTTTTAAATTGATATAGAAGGGCTTGATGAAGAAAACAAAACTGCGTTAAAAATTCATTCGCTGTTGAAAAACACGTGATTTCTCCGGTCGGCTCAGTTTGACGAGTGTCTGATTTCGTCGTGTCAGGACTCATATGTATTTCTTTTCCTTTTCTCCTGAGCCTGCAGTTGCGTACCATACCAAGACATGGTTGGACATGCATCAAACTATAAGGCTTATCATTTGGCCATGCGATAGTTAGGAATGAATGTATGCGTGCCTGATCCATGAAGTATGCGGCGGCGGGGAGGAAAGCCATTCTCCTCCCACCACTTCCCATGGACAGGTGCTATTAAAAAATAATAATATAATTATTCCTATTTGAAATATCAATCCAATTTTTTTCTTTCTTCGTTGCTCTCATCAAAGGGGAAGGCGGACAGAAACTTAAACAGTAAAAGAATAAAGGCATTGAGCCCATTTAAAAAAAAAAAATATATATATATATATATAATAAATATATTTTACCAGTACTTTTACGTTGTTCCACAGGACATCTCTGTGATTCTGACTTAGAGATGATTACAACCACTGCCGCGGCCCGACGTGCTCACAAGAGATGGCTGAGATTGTCTACAGATAGAGTGAATGGCCTACAAATACTTAACCTTACTGAACCTTACTCTATGAAAACGTGCATGTTGTTTTGAATACGCAGCAAGCTGAGGTGAAAGAAAAAAAAAACATAATGCGTCAATGTATCGAAAGTATAACAGATCTGTTCCCACTACGTCAATGGCTGGAAATGCCAGTCTAAGTTTAGTTGAAGGGTACAAACACTCCAGACTGTTCACTGTCATTGGCATAGAAAAACACACACAAACAAAAAAAAAAATGCTCGGACCGGTGACAATTCTCGTCGGATCTCGCGGTGGAGCGGTAACAAACATCAGTGAGTGTTCTAATTTTAGCAGAGGGGCACAAACACTTGGGCTGGGATTTCCAGGTTTTTGCTTAATCGAATATGAACTATTCGGATCTAACACCATCATGAATTTACCATTAATTTATTATTGCCATTGTAGAGATAGAATAAGCTTTCTTCTTGCCTTTATGTTTAGCAGTAACTCAGATGTCTATGCAGTAATGTTGTGTGGCAAATTTTAGGTAGAAACATAAAGCAGTTTTGGAGTTAATAAGCCTATTATCGGTCTTGTTGTAGACGTATAGCATAATAGAAAACAGCCCACGACCTTCGTGGGAGATGATCTTTATATAGGTCTAGATACGGTTACCTCCCCCTAACTCAAAGTATATGGCAAGTGAGTGCATCTCATGGTTGGTATTTGGATGATTTAACTGAACGTTATTCAAAGAAAACGTGTTTGGTGTTAGGAAGGCGCCATTCTATCGAACGTACAATTCAGATCAAACATTGTCGCGAGTTTGTTATTCAACTGTTTTCGCCTTTTTAGAAAAATGTAATGTCAAATATGATTTTTTTTTTTTCGGTTTTATGTAAGTAAAAACACAGATCTTTGTGCAAGAATGATGTGTGCAAAATTTTATAAGTATACATTCAGTAGTTTTCGAGCAAATAAACCTTTGACGGGTTTGTAGATTTATTGTCTACATATAGGAATAAGGAAAGACTTATCGACATTTTAATTCCAGCGTTATCAGACACACCAGATATAAACCAATGAAGTGATCCACTTGAAGTATTATAGTTTAGCCCAACATCTTTTTAAAACCATAAAAAATAGGCGCCGTCAATTTGGGTCTACTGGCCCATCTGGACCTGGACTTTATTTGGTCCTCTTGATGCACCGTTTTCTCTCTATCCCTGCGTAAGAAAGTTATTGTATCCCCCTCCCCCCCGTCCAAAAAAAAAAAAAAACAAAAACTGCGAACATGTGCGAGTCAATGCAAAATTGTTTCGCCTTTACTATGTGGTGCACCTTTTTTATTTGCCTATGCTTCTTCATTGTAATACTAGGCCCAGATAGACACTCCGTAAAAAAATAATTAGCCATATGTCTCCTTACCATCTGCGCCATTACTGCTATGCTATACACCCATACTGTGCTATACGCCAAACACTATTATGCCACTACTGTCTTCTTTTTCTTCTTCATGTGCCAGATCTTTTGCAGACATCGGCGATCATGGCCTTCCATTCCTCTCTGTTGTCAGTTCTCCTGATGAGTTCATTATTGGTGGATTCTTTTCTCGTTGCGTAGCTATTCAGACTGTCTGTGTATTTTGTGCGTTGTCTTCCGCTGCCTTTGGTTCCACAAATTTTTCCACACAATAGTTGTTTTTCTATTCCATCAGCTCTGTTTATGTGCCCAAAAAAATTCTAGTTGTCTTTTTCTGATAGTTTTGAGTCGGGATCTTTTGTATTCGGCCATTTCCATTACTTCTTCGTTTCACTTCTTCTCAGTCCATGATATTCTCACAATTCGTCTGATATACCACATTTCTGCTGCTTCAAGTCTTCTTTCGAGGTCTTTTGTCAGCGTCGAGCATTCACATCCGCACAGAAGAATGGACCATATGTAGGCTTTCAGAGTATTGGCTTTGGTGCTGAGTCTTATATTTCTGTTGGTAAAAATGGACTACATCTTGGTGAATGTGTGGCATCTGGCGTTTGGAATTATTGTGAAGCCCAGGTATTTAAAGGTGCAAACTTGTTTTATTCTTTCCCCTTTGGATCAAATGTTACATACAGGCATTTTTGGCTGTTTTGAGATTACCATGCACTCAGTCTTCTTGGCATTCAGTTGGAGTCCTTTGTTTTCACTTTCAATTGTGACTGTTGTAAAGATATTTTGTAGTTTTTCCTCCGAATCAGCAATTAGCACTGTGTCATCAGCGTATCTTAGATTGTTTATGTTGTGACCATCTACTTTGATTCCTTCATGCTGCTCTATATTCCGTACAATCATTTCGCTGTATATATTGAAGAGGTCTGAAGAAAAAATGCAGCCCTGCCTCACTCCCCTACAGATAGATCTATATTCACTGCAGTCATTATTAACTCTTATTGCAGCTTCTTGTTCCCAGTACAAGTTTCTGATCACTCTAAGATCCTTTCCATCACAGTTAAGTCTTAGTAGAATGTCGAACAGATCGGAGTGTCTTACTTGTTCGATCGGAGTGTCTTACTTTGTCAAATGCCTTAGGGTAGTCAATGAAACAGAGGTACAAGTCCTTTTGGACCTCATTTGCCCTTTCCACGAGGGTCCTCATTGTAAAGGTGGCATTTCTGGTACCTCTATCTGCCATAAATCTAAATTGGGTTTCAGATATCTCAGGTAAGATTTTATTCCTCATTCTGTTCATCAACACTCGTAGCATGACCTTTGTGAGGTGCTCATTTAGACATACTGTGCGGTGCTGATCGCATTCAACTGTGCCTGGTTTTGGGGGACTTGCAATGTACACTACTGACTTTTTCAGGTCTGTTGGAATTTCACCTGTAGCATGTAAAGTGTTGAGAAGTTTTGTTACTTCTTTGATTCCAAATTCTCCTAGCATTTCTGATGGAATGTCATCGGGTCCTGCGGCCTTGCCCTTTTCCATCTTTCTGAGGGCCTTTTGAACTTCCTCTTCAAGAATATTGGGGCCTTCATCTTCATTACTGATGGTGAGTGGTGGGCCTCTGTCATCGTGATACAACTCTGTGATGTTTTCTGACCACCTGTTGAGGATGTCCTCCTTTTCCATAAGAATGTCTCCATCTCTTGATCGTAGACATCCTGTCTTTGCTGACACTTTTTCCCCATGACCTCTTTTATCTTTTGGTGCATAGTTTTGCTATTTATTCCGGTGTTGGCTTCAATTTCCTCACACTGGGTGTTAATCCATTGTTCCTTTGCTTCATTGCACTTCGTTTTCACTTGCTTGTCTAGTTCTCTGTTTTTCTATTCGTCCGCTTTTGCTTTTCTTCTCTATTCCATTAGAATTTCTGAAGTCATCCATTGTTTGTCTTCCTTGCGTTTTGTGAGAGCAATTTGTTCTTTTGTACATTCTAGTATACTCACTTTCATCATCTGCCACTTTTCTTCTGCCGTCATCAATTGCTCCAGTGCACTGAATTTGTTTTTGACACTGATACTATACTTAGTCGTCATTTCCTCGCTCTCTAATATGTTGATTTGTAGCTTTGGTGCTGTTTTTGCTCTCTTTAGCCGTTTTAGCTTAAGCTTCATTGTACCAACCACAGGCGCATGGTAACTCCCACTGTCTGCTCCAGGTATGGATTTGCATGATGTTATCAAGTTTCGAAAGCGTTCCTGAACTAGTACAAAGTCGATCTGATTTCGAGTTCTATCTCCTGGGCTTTTCCATGTCCAACATCTTCTTGGATGATTTCTGAACCAGGTGTTCATTACAAGGTTGTGTTCTTTGCAAAATTCAATGAGTCTATCTCCACTTTCATTTTTCTCTCCTATTCCAAATGGACCTACAATAGCTTTTGTTCTTTCACTCCCGATCTTTGAATTGAAGTCTCTCATTACAGCTTTAATGTTCTGTGACCTCAGTTGTTTCATTGCTTTCTCGATGGTTTCATAGGAGATTTCAACTTCCTCTTCCTCTTTGTCTGCACTGATAATACTAGCCTTTTAATATATATCTATTGTGTCTCACACACCCGTAGAAGAGACTCTACAGAATACAACATAATTAGCACAGCAATTAAAATCTACAGCAGTATATTAGAGAAACTTATTTCCAAGCACAG
The DNA here is from genome assembly GCA_038406235.1 of Peronia verruculata. NCBI lineage: Eukaryota > Metazoa > Mollusca > Gastropoda > Systellommatophora > Onchidiidae > Peronia > Peronia verruculata. The sequence continues at coordinate 7,895 of JBCAUA010094561.1, forward strand.
AAAAGTCCAAAATTCACATGCTTGAGTGCCATTGCTAGAAGGTGGGGATTTGGGCTTGGCTTACTGGTCAAACAAGGCAGAGAAATGAAAGAAGAACCACAGGCATTTGTAATAAGGTTAAAAAAAATTTCAGACTATTGAAGAAATGCATCAACTTCAAGCTGTCCCTGAGGTCAAGCCATTACCACCACCAGTGAAACATAGAAAATTAAACAAACAGAAAGAATTAACCTATGATTACATATTGCAAATGTGATCAGGGGGGTTTATATATGAGTTATAATTATATATCAGTTGTTATTAGTTTTTTTAATGCCACCATTGTTACTAAATTTTGATTGTACATAAAAAGATTGTGACAAAATGTCATTGTATATGACATGCAAGAACATAAATGAGTGAATGTGTCAAACAATATTAAGTTCTGTTTGCTGAAATTCTTTACAGTAGGTGAGTAGCAACATAAATCAAAGATAATTCAGTCAAATCTGGACCAGGGAGCAAAGCAGTAGTGAGCTGAAAACTTTAAAACATTGGGTTCCCTTTCTTCAAGAACAAAAATTGAATTTCACACTCCTATTTTTTCTACAAATGCTTTTATGAACTTATAACCCTTTCATTACTTTGATTCTGTGTTATGCACATACATATGTATGAAAAATTTCTGACTAAATCTATATGAGATGTGACACAATGAAATCAGGCTCTCATCAAATTTTGAGCATATGGAGCTCTTGGTATCACTGTGAAGGTTATTAATTTATCTTTCTGTGTTTGAAGAAAGTTTTGTTCCTCCTTAAACTGAATTTGAGATACTGGCAATTAAAGGCAATGGGCTGACATATTGCTGCAGCTGAATGGCCAATCACTTTTGTAAATCCTTATTAATCATAATTAGGTCATGCCACTTCATTATAATTTTTGGCCTTTTACTCAATCTATTTTAGCAAATTCAACTCTGAAATGCATTTTACATTGATGTCGAAGGGTTCTGTAAAGAAAAAAAATTGTGGTAAAAATTCATTCATTGTTGAAAATCACATGATTTCTCTGATCACCTCAGTTTCATGAGTGCCTGATTTCATCATATGTCTCGCGGCCAGTCGAAATGAGACATAAGTCACTGGACTAGATCTGAGAAATCAGGCTTTGAATGTGATGACAGAGGTCAGACATCGATTCTTTTTATTTATTTTTTATTTTTTTGCAGAAATTGAACTGCATTCATCTCTGAACATGGTAGAATCAGTCTTCCCTCGATTTATAGATATCGCTTCATTAAATTTAAATGGAAGGAAAGCATGTAGATTTATGTGTTGGACCGTTGATTTAAACTCGATTTTCTTGGAATTTTTATCATTGCTGGGGGTCCTGGCTTGTCTCTTTAAACTAAAATATCTCTGGCTACAATAAAGCTAGCTCAAAACTTTCTTCACCATCTGAAAGGGTATGACATAAGCTTTCACATGATACCAAAAACCCCATATGGTGAAAAATCGGCATACGTCTTATTTTGACTGGCTGCGAGACATATCGCATCTCAAATGCACTTGAAGGGGTAGTGCAATGTCACGGACTGCTTGTGCTATTTCTTGTAAAATAATAAACTCCTAGTAGCCAAATACAAGTTGGCGGTGTTATTTTTGAGGAAACATCACCGTTAACATGTTTATTTTGCAAAATAAAAGGGCTTGCGGTTCTGTGGTTCTTTTTGCTCGCTCTCTACGCCATTACCATGTGACATTTCAATTTCCTCGCATCTCTGTATTACGAGGCTGCGCATCTTGCGGGCAACTAGTAAAGCCATAGGCCCTGTCAATTTGAGTCTCACATTGTTTGTTTTGTCTTCGCCTTGGCTTTGGAGTGACACAGTGCAGATTCACATCAGAACACCTTACAGTCCAATGTTTCTTTCTATTTCAACTGGGATACGGCATTTCCTATTTTTCATTCAGTTGTTGCACTGGGGGAAGAAAAACAATGGAGAAGAAAGATTTCTTGACCGGTTTTAAGGAGAGTCTTGTAGACTCAAAGTCTCCATCCTACCACAAAAAATCAATAATATTTGCAGCAATCGAAGGTTGTGAGTGTCGCATTTAGCTGGATCTAGATCTCAATCTAGACCAGATCTACATTGGTGATAGAGCGAGACTGGCTTACGACCTTTGATCTAAATAGCTATTAATCAGATCTAGATCTAGATCTAGATTTTCCCTCGTCAAATAACCTGGGTCTTTTTCATATCAGTCTACAATAAATCTAGATCTAACAAAGATGAAAGGAAATGAGATTAATTATTATCCCCGAGCGAAGATCCTACTTTCAATTCTGTGTGTTTCGTATTGATTTTTACAGATTTAGATTAGATAATAATAATAATAGTAATAAAGAGCATTTATATAGCGCCTCACCCCCGTAGGGCTCGAAGCACTTTACAGAACCAAAGTGTTTAGCAGCCACACACGAAATATGCCTGAAAACAAACAGGGGCAATAACATACGTACATATTTATAACATGGTAT
>JBCAUA010094572.1:0-10417 GCA_038406235.1 Peronia verruculata
CGTATGTTATTGCACTTGTTTGTTTTCAGGCATATATTTGCTAAACATTTTAGTTCTGTAAAGCGCTTCGAGCCCTAAGGGGGTGAGGCGCTATATAAATGCCCTTTATTATTATTATTATTATTATTTCTACAAATCTATTGACAATGGGATAGTATTTATAAAGTAAAGCAAAACAATTCCAGAGAGGTTCATTAATTGGCCTACTAATTCCCTCTTTCATTTTTCATTCAACTTAAGGGGGAAAAAAGATTAGGCATTTGTTTAAAATGTTTGAGCATTTGAAAAACCCTACAGATTCTGGCATAATAACTTGATGACTGAAATTTCCAGGCAATTGTGGTCAAAAGAAGAAACAGAGCATTGACACTGAAAATCAGCTGTTTATCATTTCCAATCATAGAACTGAACACTGTAACTTTAACACACAGTCAATATTGTCACATTCTTTATCTGATGCATAAAAAATAATGCTAATACACCGGCCCTGATTACTACTGACTGCACTGCTTGGATACCCCACCTGAATAAATAACATCTTGATACATGTACATTGGCCTTACAGAGACAATACCCTGATGCTGCATGTAAGATCAGTTGAAACTTATGCTGGAATGGGAGATCATTCTGTTTTTCATAAATAGTTCTACGCTTCAAGCAAAGAGCTCTCAAAAGTGATTTTTTTTCTTCTGCTTTTCATTGTTTGTTCAATGCCCACTGTGTGTGGCAAAGGAAATAAATAGGACTGGTGACAATGATCTCCCTCTGACTGAACTACATTTTGGAAAAATGGCTGCTGTGAATTTGATCATTTCCCAATCTGCAGCAGCTCAGCTTTCACATTATAGTACAAATGATGAGACAGATAATAAAATTGATACAAAAGCAATATCACATAATCAGACTCATTAGGCTTATCACAAAACCATCAGAACTGAATATCAAAGTCCTCAATAAGCTGTCACATTCAGTGTGTGTCTATCATCAGCTAGCCCTATGCAGCACCTCCCACAGTGACACACAGTTAATGGGGCACCTCAGAGACTCAAGCTGAACTACATGTACATGGAGCTCGGGGGAGATTTGGTCTCTAGATGTGCAGCATTCAGCTCCATCGATGTGTGGATATACCCCAACATCCAAAATCCAAATCCCCAGCTATGAATTATGGTAGCTCAAGTATCATGAGAATGTCTTGAAAAAGTCAAAAGCTAATTGAGTAAACCCCAACAGAAAATCAGGACTGAATGACATACTTGTCGCGTTCCGGCAGCTTCAGCATTCTGCATCACCTCCAGCCCTCTTGACGCTGTCCTAGCACTGGACTCTATCATTCAGGACATGAGAGTGAGGATGATCCTGCAAGTCCCCCTCACTGTGATCCATGTCACAAGCCATGCATGGGATCATCATCTCAAATTCTTCCAAGTGCTGTGGCGATGAGTGCATGGCAAAGCCTGGTCAGTCTCGACAACCATCTTTAAACACACTATTCTGTCCCCACCAATGGCTAGATATCATGATCATGTCAGATTCCCAAAGGATGAACAAACAGCAATATTCATTTTAAAAAAAACATCAAAAATGTATTAAATTAAAGAATTCTCCTGTTCCAACACAGGGAGAACAAACAAAACCACAAACATGGATACAAAGACTTTGACTAATTATACATACATCAACAAGACTTGATTTGAAGAAAATCCCAAGGAAGTAAAGTTGGACTGGAATGCACATTTTATCCACCTTCTATCTGGTGGGATACAATAAGTACCAAAAACAAGTTTTAACTACAAAAGCATTAACATTCCTATAAAGTGATCACACAGTACAATCCACTATGATTAAACTGACGTTAATGGGGGAGTGATAAAAATGATCAACACATCCATAGCTTTACACACGCACTGGGCTCGGCCTCAACCGGTCTGACTGGGATAACTACCCGCAAGAGGTTCAAAGACACCATTAAAGTGACCAGGATGAGAGAACTACTCTCAGGAGGTTGAAAGAAGTAATTAAACCAACTGGGACTTCACAAAGCCAGACACACTTTTCTGTGGGACTCATGTGAATATTAATATGTACTACATTACTTTGTTCCCACCATCAATCCCCATACAATTTTGCTTTTGATAAAGAATGACGGGAATTCCAAAAATGTGCAATTCACCATGCTAGCTATTTCCCTTCCATGATCTCTCACACCCAAACACTCCACTCCACCCTCCCCCCTCACTCAGTCATAGAGTGGAATGATCCTTGAGCTGAATGACAGAATCAATGTGTCAAGCATATAGCTAATTTGCAACATTTTTGACTGATCAGAACTTGGAGTTGCAGCACTTAATAAAGAAAAATCAAAACATCCATTGCTACTATTATGCAGACTGAATGACCAGGGATGAAAATTCACATCAACACACGCACTGCAACACTTGTACTGAAGTCAACACAGCCATTTCACTTTCACACAGAATATGTTATCATCGTGCTTGTTGCAAAGAAAAAACAACAACAATATGAAAGATCAATTCAACCACCTTCAACTCAACTGTAGTCAAATGCACCTTCCATTTTGCAACAACAAAAAAAAAAAAAATTCAGCGCTCAGGTAAACAAAAATTAAACCAAGTGCCCCTGCTGCCTTCTCCTGATACTGTACTACTGAAAATCCTAAGGTTATTGCTAGTCCAAGATTGAGGGAAACTACCAAGCAGCATTTGCAATTACACATTATTTAAATCTGGATTATGTCTCATGTTGCTTTCTGTTATAAATTACCTAACCAATGTTGCATTCAAGAGCTTGTGTACAATAGGTAAGGAATAAGAGAAATCAGAAGCTTCTACTGCTAAGCAGGCATGTATACCACATCTTTATTTTTCTCTAGATGCTTAGGCATGTCAGTAAAAATCATGCAATATTACTGCATTGTATCAGTTTACAAAGTCAGCGAATGTTGAATTTGATATACTGACCGCAGGAGTTGCAAGCCGTGTAAGTCGAAAATTAGGTCAATTTATGTTTTTGTGTTAAAATACCCCTTGAAAGCCCTCTCTAGTCATATCATTTTATATGATATAGGTGGGAAATCACAATATAATGGCATTGGCGCAAAGTGTGCATGTCTGTTTTGTGTCATGCTTGACACACAAACAGCATGTATCTCACTGACAAAAATCAAAGCGGCACAAACAAAGCAGAGTGAAACTGATGCAAAACAGTTTACTCTTGTGTCATTTTCAGGAGCATGAAAGGTATATATGTCTGATTATATGGATTGGGAGTCAAATTGGCTGTAATTATTGAAAGATAATGTTGTCATATTGTTTGAATTCAGAAAAAGAATATCTACCTGCTAAAATGGCACATTAAAATTCTTGGGGGGGGGGGGGGGGACTTCTACCGTCTGCGACTTTTCTTGTCGATATGCATCCAAACTCTTTGCCAATTTCTCAGAATGAGGAGTCCAATCACTACCTCTGAGCAAGAAGTCTGCGACTGATAAGTGAAGTGATAAGAAATGTATTTCAACAAACATCACCTTGAGGGTGGGTACAATAATTATATCAACTGATTAATGTACAAACTGCATTTTTTTTTTAATGAATGATGGTGACTGGATTAACAGAGATTAAAGGTAAAATGTGACCTGCTGCAAATGACTCAGCTGACACATGAAACATAATGGTCTTGGTAACTCACTGGACAATGAACTTTGCTCTCAAGGATTCAAATTTTAAGATACATACAATGTTATATTAATTTCAAGACACTGAGGGAATTATTGTTTTTGAAATTTCTCCACAATTCTGCCCAATGGTTAAAATTTCGAATTTTACGCCAAATGAGGTGGACTGATGAGTGCAAGAAGGCAAAATGATAAAACCAGTGAGAGTTGAGACAACTGATAAGACCAAAACCATATGAAGAATTTGCAGTGACTGAACCAAGATTTGTGCATTTTTGAACATCAATACCAGTTTTTTGTTTCATCACAATGAAATTCACATATAATGACATTCAGTGTTTAACACTAATAAATTGCCATTCAGATGTATGTTAGACATCATCATAATAATCAATATGAGCTGCATTTTCAAATACATTCTTCTCCAGAATAGTCAGCAGTTTCAATGCAGATGAATCACATTCTACAAGAGACTTCTTTCGCACTTGATCTGAAAAATGAAAAAAGAAAGAATTCTAAGATTTTAATGCAGCAACAAGAAAGAAATTGACAGCTTATGTAGCAATCCAACAATCTGTTCTTTAAACAAGCACACCACACCAATGCCATGGAAAGGAAGCAATCTCTACATAACTTACATTCAATTTAACCTTGTATCGGGATGTCATGCTGTTTTTGTGAGACAGAAAATTTTGCACCTCCAGCTTTTGTTACTTCCACTGGCACTGTTGAGTTACATAAGACACAGAAACCTAAGCCTACTAGTAGTATTTTTAGGATTTTGCAGGTTTCTCCTGCAAATGTGTAGATTGGTTGTATTTTATTTAAAAAAAAGAAAAGAAATGAAAAACAACAAAAATATGGCCCTATGCAATGCTGCTGTCATCATTAGTATTTCCAATGGGAATGTAAATTTAGATAGCACATCTATGTGCTGGGCTGTCAGGATAGATTTACGTCTACTTCTTGTTCAAGAATGACACATCTCTCCAATAACTTCTGTGACCATAGTCACACCATTTGTCTTTGTGGAGGGATTCATGTTCTGACTTTCAATCAATAAAATTTTATAAACAATTGCACTAATACATGTTGTCAGAATTATGGAACTCAGTGCTAGGACTCAATTTTTCATCTTGGTCTTAACAATCAGCCACCAAACAATGGATCTCCAAAAACTGGCACTTGCTGAGAGTAGAGCAGGGTGAAATATAAAGAACTGTGTATTTTTTTATTTTTTTTAAATTATCGTATAAAACATGATCAGCATATGGGTTCAGCAAACAGTCAGTCAAAGTAAAAAAACAAAAAAATAAAACCGTTGGTGCCAACCAAAAAGATTTCTGACTAAAATCAGAGGTCTAACATTTCTGCTAAATTATTTCTGTTGATTTTCATCCCTTGTTTCATATTCTATTTACTTCCCTTTGGTACAAGAACCAGGAGATCACCCCCAAAAGAGATTGAGAGCATCTCATGCTACTATTATAATACTTTATATGCCATATGGCCACAGAAACCCTGTTGATATTATATAAATATTATAAATACAAGTTTATTCTTGATATATTCATAAAAAGATATGAGAGAAGGTTTATTCTGTAAAACATACAAATCCTATAATTCAACTAAAATCTTTTTTAGAAGACAAACCTTCCAATAAATCAGTTAATCATAAGTAAAACTATTACATGTATTTGAATAGTACCTTCAAACCAGTTTCTCAGTTCCATGTCTTGCGTGTTCTGGCATGCAATGTCTGTCATATCTGTGACAAGAGGACCTGGGGCATAGTTCAAAGTTCTGATGTTTTCCTCCTCAGCCCCAATCACTTTCATCATCATGTCTCGAGCTGCTTTGGCTGCAAGTAAAATATTTCCTGGCGTCAATTTAAGCACATCTAAACTTTAAGAAATAATAAAGAACTGTGTTCAACATAACTTCAGCTGTATTCGAAATCTATCTCTTATAAAACTACTTGCAAATATGGAATTTTCCACAAGACTTTTATGACAATGCTGCTGCATGACATTGAAATGAAAATCAAATTCAAACCATGTAGTGTTACTAAGGGATTTAAAAATATACCATAAAAATCATCTATTATTCTTATCAGTGCTATCTTATCAGATTTTTGCCACGAGTTTTAAGTTCACTTGTCTTTCAAAAATAGCTCATATGTTCATGGTACCCTTCATATTTCCAAATTCTTCAAAATATATTACACTTCAAATTTAGAAGGAAAAAAAAATTATGGGGGCTCACTAGCAGAACATCACTTTTTTTTTTTAAATGAAAACTCAATGTGAAATAATAATACAAGTTATGAAATGATGTAAATTCACATAATTCTAGAAAATGCATGGTTGACATGGAAATACTGGTATCTTGGATTTTATGTATCAAAATTTATTTAATATGTAATTTTATTTTCTCAACCATTTTAAAAGATACCAAGTTAATTTTTTTCTGTTTCACACTACAGTACTTCAAAAATAGAAAACTGAACAGCTGGCTAACACATAAGTTGACTGATCAATAAATCTGTCCCATTTTTGGAAAGTGACGAACAACCAATGATAATGAAATAGGGTATTCATCACTTTGCAAAAAGTGGGATGAATTAACCTTTACAGCATCTTTCAAAGTTGGTTAATCAGAGTTCAGCTGAAAGTCTTGTAAATATGGCTCTCATTAAAAAGAAAACATTTTTTAAATCCTCCGTACATCAAATCAAAAAGTACCTAGCTGGTTGCAAATATAATATTGTGACTGGATATGAAACATGGCAAATTTGAAGGCTGTAGGTGCAACAAAAAGGAAAATTAGTGTCACATTTCTAAAAAAAAAAAAAAAATCCCCCCATATATCAACACAAAAAGTCGCTGGCTGCTTGCAGATATGAATGGAGATGAGGGTTGTAGGTGCAACAATAAGGAAAATCTTAAAAGGATAGTGTCACATTTCTCACAAAAAAGTTGTTAATAAATAATTTGAAGAATTGGGGCTTAAAAGTTTTGAAGGCAGTTGTGTACTTTGAGATGATATTTTAGCCAAAAATGCTGTTTTTCCAACATTTATTTCCCATTAGAGAAATGAAAATTGCGTCTTTTTAAGGTTAAAATAAAACAATATTTTTTTACCCAAATAATGATTTTCCACCTTAACTCTAGAGCTGTGAGAATCCCATGCAAAGACCAGCACTGAATATGCACGGCTGTGTGCTACTTGCTACGGCACTTGTCCCGCTGAGTGGCGCAGATTGCCACCCGGGTCATGATGAGTTCTCTTGTGGTCAATGCCTAGTAATGGTGGTGAATCTATGGTAACATCAGTGTAGGTCAGAGTTCACATAAACAAACGCAACAATTCTTGACCTCTTGTTCAACCCTTGATAACTCTGTACTTAATCATTAACACGTGGGCACGCTGGCCCTTGTAACTGAGGTGTAACCATTTCGACTCAACCACTTTGTAAAGGCGGAGGGTAAAGATGTGCCCAAGTCAAGCAAGAGAATGGATCTGGTTTTATAAAATTTAAAAAAAAAAAAAGAAAGAAAGAAAGTACGTTGGCAACCACTGCTGCAGCCCAACAGGATAATGTGAAAAAAGAGATTGCTGAGATAGCCCTCATGTAGGACTGAAAAGCTTAAGAAAAACCTAACTTAACCACATTCTCAGAAGATCTCCTCCCATGGGACCTTTGTCTTTGAATAGACCATTGTGGCATTCTGGTCTTCATTGCACAGACCACATGTCTACTTATCTTCTTTCACGTTAGCATTCGTTACTTCTTGAAGGCAACGATATATTTTTCACCCACTCCGCGTGTGGAATCTTCCCTAAACTGACAGCTTAGCATACCCATTGCCAACTGCAGTTAGGCATAATAATGATTTGATAAAACCGTGTAAGTTTAAGAGATTTCCCGTCTTAAGTGATCAGGGGTCGAATCTGTCTGTGGCTCTGCTAGCTTCCCTGATATCAGCATTTGAAAAGCAATTATGAATTTCTCAGCAACTCCTTGAGTGAACCCTCTATATATTGATAGGTTAGCCTCCCAATCACCACATGACATGTACCTCAGCACTGTCACAAACATATATAATACATTTTTCGCATGTCCCATTCAAGGGGTCGTGAACTGAATATATCCATAGCGCGCCCAAGCCGCAGCCACTTTGTCATATTGATCAATACAAGGGCTCACATTACTAGGCTTAAGACAAGAAAATATCTGCCATGTGAAATGTAGCTAAATATCGCTATCAAATCTAATGATACGTGTCTGGTCACATCCTATTCTATGTTTGCACATTAACCATCTTAAACATAGATCAATGTTGCTATAATTATTATAATGTGAACAATGTCATCATCTGAGCATACATCTGAATATAAAATATGACAAAACAGATAAATTCATGAAGTATTGAACATTAAATCTGTAAATTCATCAATCTCCTAGATAGTTATAAAATTTACATTTCACCCACTTCATTCTCCATCTTAAAATCCAGGGTACTAAAGAAAATACATATTTGTAAAAAATGCTGGTCCTGAAAATAAGGCTTTGGGACTAAAATATCAAAAATGGGGTTTTCCTATTTTTACACACTTTGAACTCTTTTTATACCAGAAAAATAATGGATAGGGCCAGAAACATATATGCTTTAACACCACCCCACTTAATGACTGTATAGAGAGATTATGAAACTTCATTTGCGATTTTCTCAATATGTATGATTTCTTCACTTTTTTCCCCCACAGGCTTTTTTATTTCTCAACCAGTTGCCTTCAAATTTGGAATATATTATTCTTCATAGCATATGTTTTGATAAAAAAATTGCGAAAAATTTACATCCGCCCATAAACATATTTCAAAACTTTATAAAAAATATTTATGACATATAAACAACAAACAAATGCATTTTGTCCTTTAAATAGGGTCATATTACTCATGTGCATAATTTCACACAATTCCATTCAATACTCTAGGAGCCTTAGGCTTTTGAAAATAGCCAATTTTGAAAACACAAAATCCAGTATGGTGGTGCTGTCATGGCAACCGGATGCAAAACAACATTTTTTTCCACACATTTCCTCTAATTTGGACATGCTGAATCTGAATTTGAAGCTTAAAAAATCCCCAGTCCAAGCATTTAAAAAATCACTCTCAGGACTTTCCCTTAACAACGTTAAGCGATTTTCTGTTACAAAGTGTTCCTATTAAGTATTATAAATGGTTTAGACTGTAATGAAGAAATAGGCTGGCGGTTGGTGTGTGCGATATATGGAAGCCAGAGGCAGATATTGCACTGAATACAGATAATATCCACACACACAAAAATGGGTACATAATGCAAAAAAGGCTCTGTCCTACTATCCCCCCGCTGATGGACACTGGGAGGGCCACATCTGTCCATGTGTGTATCAGTAGTAGAACCTTCCCTAGTATGAGGAGAATTTTTTTTTACTTGCCTAGGCTTCCTCAACATGATACCCAGTGATATCCATGAAATATTGGTCAATGTAGTGCACAGTACAGTAGTAAACTCTGTTATGTTTCATTATATTTGTCACAATCTGACTTACCCATGCAATAAAGCAGCCAGCTTCTCATTGGTGATATTGCTCCTAAGGATGATATATTAATAATGACACGAGATTTGACTGCTGTGGAATTGAAGACTTGGAGAAACTTTGCAGTCAATGCAATGCAGCCAGTAAGGTTAGTATTGAAATACGACGTTATTGCATTGATATCATCGATTTCTCTGGCAAAATTCAAATGTTCAAGAGTTCCAGCATTATTCACTAAAACTGCCTGATCAAATTCACTGACATTTGCCTCTGATCGTGACAAGCAGTCCTGAAACAGTTCATCAAACACAGCTTGACTTGATGTGCTTTGATCAAATATAGCAGTGACAACACGCATGCCATCGCGCTGCATAATAACGTCGGAAATGTTGTTTAGAAGGGCTTCATTTCTTGACAAGAGAATAAACAATGAGCCTGCCGGTAATTTGTTGCATAAATGATAAGCAATACTTCTTCCCAGCCCTCTGGTCGGGCCAGTGATTACACAAATACTCTTCTTATTGAGAATGGAGCCGGCCATGGTGTCACTCTCGATATTCTATAATCTAAATTCTAGATCTATGTAAATTAATTATTAGAGTTTGTTCCCCTAGGCCTAGGCTAGGCTAGGCTGTTCTCTCTTTGCACGGAATGAATTTTTTTGGTGCAAGTTACAGACTCGTCTTGTACGTGGTATTTCGATTCGTTGAATTAGTATTGAATGAACCGCGCAGCCATGTTCCACTTGCATTGTATCTCTAGATCTATAGTGTTGCAGGTTTTTGAGGAAAATAAATGCATTTAATTTCAAGCATTAAATGAAAATCAACCAACGGGTAGTTTACATATTATTTTAATGAATGCTTTTGGGAGCAGGTGTAAATACCCGCATCAGCAGAGCATAAATTTTATGGATACAGGCATGATCACTCACTGGTTGGCTGAATAATTGTGTGTATGACAGGTAGTATTATTCTCTCACTTACCTGACAGCTCCCACCACCTGCTGCTTAATACTCCCACTGATGCGGGTATTTACATCTGTTCCCACACGCATTCATTTTAAAGCAAGTGATTATATGTGCCCTAGGGCCTACGTAACGCAACCCCCCCTGAAAAAGTTATATAGGCCCTATAGGC
>JBCAUA010094583.1:0-10416 GCA_038406235.1 Peronia verruculata
GCCCTAACCTGGAACCCCCAAGGGAAAAGGAAAAGAGGCCGACCAAAAAACACCTGGCGCCAGGACTTGGAAGCAGACACCCAAAAGATAGGTAGCACTTGGAGGCAGCTGGAACGTCTGGCCCGCGACCGGGATGCCTGGAGAGCTATTGTCGCTGGTCTATGTCCCAGGGGGGATTCCAGGCGAAAATGAAGTGAAAGGTACTGAAAGAAAACAAGCCCTATCAGTAAGTGAAATGTCTTCTTAGTACAATCTCCAGCTTGACACACAGTTAATTATAAAAGAACAGACACATTATGACTTTTCTGAAACGAAATAAAAGTATTTTTCCACAGCTGTTTTAGTGTGTAGTTTCCCACTAATATGGCTGGGCCTTTATCTAAGGCTATGAAAGCTGTCAAGTCTACCCATTTATGAAACAATTTGAACATTTTTTGTAACTGGAGAAAGGGAGCATTCAAATAGCTGTAGGTAACAACATGGACATGTTGCAAGGAAATGACCACTACCCACCGCTTCCTTCTCAATAGTGATGCACAAAAAAGCCCAGGCATTAGTGGGTCAAAAACGACCACTTTTAGTATCAGATATTTCCCAATAGCGTTATACTTCTGTAATGAAAGAACTAAGATTTGACTGCTTGAATGTGAAGGACACATACAAAGGTTCTACTGCGAAACGATCTTCATCTACAATTACAAGGAATGTCGGTTTTGGCCAAACTTTAACTTTGGGTGGCTGCCTGTAAGTGCACTATCAGCAATGCTAAAAACAAGGTATGTCAGCAGTAAACAGGCTTTATCGATAAGAACTGCTATTCAAAAGCCAGAAATACTAGATGTGTCGCAACTCAGTTTTCTCAAAATTCCTTTTTTCATACTCTTTCTATGACTTACTTTGTTTCTTTTAAACCATATACATCTATTTCTGATAACGTCTTTCCATGTAAGACAGACTATACAGGAGGTTTCACCTTTGCAGATTTACAGACTTATCCTGTTCTTAACTTAAGTTGGAAACTGAAGTAACAAAACAAAGTATAAGGCAAGGAAGGAATTTATAATCGATGAGATTCCTTGGGCAGTTCTATTACAAAATCATAGAGTTCTTGCCTTAGACAAAGGATTTTGCTAAATTTTACTTTGCATCTCTCTTTGCCTGAGGGAGACAGAATCGGAAATAAATGCTGACTGCTACAGGGACTATTTGCCCAGACAGAGAAGCTCAAATCGTTTACCCGGATGTTGAGCTGTTTGCTGTAGGCCTTTGGATCTGCTAAACTTCACACAGTACTCGCTGTTCTTCAGTCTATTTTATTGAGCTGCAAGCAAAATCTCCCCCCCCCCCCCCCAACAAAAAGATTGGAGATCCGAACCATTAAAGTGGTAACTTTTTATGTGATTCTGATGGAACTGTTTCATTTTATACACCCTTTCTGAGGTAATGTCTATTGTCTGGCTGTTTGATAAATATTTTTTAAAGCTAAGGACATTACTCAACAAGTACTTACCTTCTTTTTTCTTTCCAAGACAATCAATAAGGATTTCAGATCTTTCAGATCTCTGTGCACCACACCAAGATGTTTTTGCTTTGTTTTGTTTTGTTTCTTATATTTTAGTGTATTCTGTTTTATTTTATTTCGTGTTTAACATTTGCCACACCTGAAATTCAAGCCCACCGTCTTTGTGTGTGACAAAATCACATTGTCTAAAATAATTTACTGAATCATAGACAGCCTATGGTAGATACTAGACCGAGTGTGCAGCAGTTGAGAGCCCACATACATTTAACACCGAACTGAGCGAGGCGTCTGTCCATGTACTCTGGGACCCCCATAGGACTCTGAGAAGAAACTCGTTTAAGAAAAAAAAAAACAACAACAAACAAATAAAAATAAAACCAAACAAAATAAAAACCAGAAACATGGGTGGGCAGGGAATTTAGAACCGAACTTGAGACGTAAAAGATTTACAGCCTATTGAACTTAGGTGATGTCGTGAAGAAAATAAAAATAAATAATGGCAACAGTTGATACAAAAAGAGGATTGAAAGAAGGCCTTCCCAAGTTTACGACGTCATTAGGCCCAATGCTAACCTGTGATCAGGCTAAAGAAGAAAGGCAAGGACGTATGAAGAAAGAAAAGAAGATATTGATGATTTAAATCAAAAGAGATAATGAAGAAAGAAAGAGAAGAAAAAAGTTAAATTATTTGAGTTGTATGTGAATGATTAGATAACAAATAATGAGGTGCTACTTTAAATACAAATACTGGAAGAAAATATAACAGACATAGAACAGTTTAATATTAACAAAAAAGATCCCGTGTATTTTTTTTTTCTTATGTTAGATGTGTAAGATGTTTATGCTTGCGTACACATTTATTTAATCTTGGATACATATAAAAGTGTAAGGAGATGGGGAAGGACTTTAGGTCTTCAAAACAGCGCAGACTGTTGTTTAAAGTTTTACTTTAGTTGCTTTCATTTCATTTTAATTCTGTTGTAAATCTCTAAAAATTCCGTTGTAAGTAATAGATCATCCCGAAAAATATGCACCTTCTTTAGCTCTTCAAGCAGATTTTTTTTTTTTTTTTTTCTGTCGCCCCTTTTCATCTTTTTACCTAACTTTTTTTTTTTTTTGTGCCACGAGAGAAATAGTTTATTTTGTGAATGTTAATTCATCCAGTGCGCTCTTGAGATAGGAATGAATAGATCAAGATGAATGAGAATACGGATAATTTATTCTGGTCAATTTTTCACAGTGGAGTGAGAGCAACTTTGTAGGTTGTGTTTCGGGGAAAGCACGCTTGTTTGTCTGATGCATGTAGATTGTGTGCTGGATATCTTTAATCAATGTTATGTTCAAAAGTACCCTTGGCGAAAATCGCGTTTGGAGGTTTGTTTGTTTGTTTGTTTTTCATTTTCAAGAGATGAATAATAACGAGTCTAGGCGCTACATTTAAAATGGTAAAACTCTTTGTAGTCTTCGATATTGTGCACCACTTTTCGCATATAATTGTCTGTTGATGGCTGGACCTAAAGATTTAAATCGATAATAATAAATAGAGACGAGTTTTACATGCGCAAAAAAAAAATCTACATGAAAAGTGGGAAAGGAAAACCGGTGACCACAGTCTCAGGAGATGTTAACTTACATGTCACCATTGTTTATCATCTTGTATAACCCTCAGGTTTTGATATTGTAAAGCTGAGCATCACTTTCAGATTCCGTCCTCTCTCATTCTCTGCCTTAAAGATATTTTAAAAGTACTTGAATAATACACTTGAACATACAAGTATTTTTACGCACCAAATGCTGAAGACTGTGCTGAAAACAATCTCAGTTGTACTGATAGTGCTATCTATTAAAATCATTTTTTTTTTTCGCAGTCCAATATTAACGGATTCTCTGAAGATCTTGCCAAGCTATTACAACATACCTGGAAACAAATCAATGAATTGATCGTGATGTAACAAGACAATATATATCAGAGATCTTATAAATCATCATAACCATCAAGACTAGGCATACAGATGGCTTTCAAACAGTCATGTATTATTCATGTGTATAAGCAAAGTGTCAGGAATTGCTTATTCAGCTCTTGGCAAGATCAGTCAACTGTGCATCTTTACGTTTTTCAATTCACTTTGAGGATATGGGCCAGGCGACTGTCTGACTGCTGAGATCAGGCAGCACCCTATTTAAAAAAAAAAAAAAAATGGGAAAGCTCATGAAATCAGACAAGAGATCTGTGTAATGTGCGTTTAGTTGGAGCCCTCTAGCCTTCCCAGCAAGATCATGCTCGATCTTTAGGAATGGGTGTGGACGTTTTGTAACGAGAAAAACAAAACAAAGAAACAAAAACAGTTATCAGTTATCGTATGTTTATGCATGAATCAAAGCACAGGACTCATTGCACGATGAACGCCATGAATTTTGTTGATGGTGGACTGATAGACAAACTAAATTACTACCAAGGTAATTTGTGAACAGTAATGACATAAAGATCCTTTGAAAAGGGTTCCAAATGTGAATTATTATCCTAAACCAGGGCCTAATTCCGAGGAATAAAGAACCCAAATGATTGAAAAAAATAGGGGGCCCGGGAGGAAATAAAGTCGAAGAGCTATACTCTCAAGCTAGAATCAAAGGCGGTTTCTCTTTCCGTGAGGTTTTTCTAATTTATTATTTTTTATCTGCCTGAGTCCAGAACTCCTGAAAGCTATTTTTTATTACACATTTATATTGTTTACAGTCACAGACAATAAAAATATGGAAACAGTTTCTAAGAATTTTGTATTACAACTATAATGGTCATAAGCAGTACAACGTCAACCAGAACGTCCGAGCGTTATAGATGCATAACACCAAGAGTCAGTATATAATCAAATCGAGATATTGCTTCATCAGCAGTCACTCTGAACAACATATTATTATCCAGGGTCTGTTGGGCGGTTCTAAAAATGATTCTAAATTCCCGTTTCTGAAGTAGTCTAGCTGTATCTGTATTTTACAATATGATTAATACTAGACAAATCACTTGATTATTCTGGTATTCGATATGAAGAAAACACAATTTAGTTGTTATACTCACTATCCTTAACTCTTTTTCGGTTGTGTTCCTGTGACCTCTGATCCTGGTGCAATATGTGTGACGTGGTTTTTAGCAAATGGCATTGGAAAATAGGTTTTTGGGGCTTCACTTACAATACATTGAGGAAGCCCTAATTCTGAGGAATAAAGAACCCAAATGATTGAAAGAAATAGGGGGCGGGGGACATTTTGGGGCTTTTGGAGACATTAGGGACATTTTGGGGCTTCACATTACATGTGCTTGTTTTGCTTGGTGTGAATTCAGAACTGCTTCTAACAATTTAACCAACAACAAAATGCATTTCAACATGGAAAAAAAGGGGGAGGGGGGCTCTTGTGCCTTAAATAATCGTTTAACAAAATGAGCATGAACTTGAGCAAACTTGGGTAATTTTTGTTTTTGAAAGTGTCATTACTTCCACGGTTAAGATTCCAATGGAAAATAAAATGAAAATCTACTGCCACAAAACTTGGTGTGACTTTGGACCGATGTAATAGGGGATGACATCGCTTTAATCAAATCTGAATGACAAGGCTTGAAAAGTGGTTTGTGTTGTCAACAGTCCCAAGGGCGCTTTGTGAGCGTTATACTTCAGCATATTGGCCATTTTCTGACTTTTCATAATGTCATTAAAATTGATTTGTCGTGTGTTTGTGTATCTTGTTTCAAAATTTGAATGCTACTTCCGAGGCTATTGTAAAGAGCTAATTAAATGGAAATAATGCCTGCCCAAATGACAAGATAATGTCATTCTCTTTGATTGATTAGAATACTGCAAACCAGAGATGCACAATTTAAAAGGTGATGCACTTGATTTAGTAGCTGAACAACCCGTTACGACAGAAGAAACTTCTTTTGATAGACGTCTTTAGAAATCGCCTTTTTTCTACGACCCCAAACTGAATTCATTCGTGCCTAATTGACCATCAAAGGAACTCATTTGTGCCATTATTGGTATGTTCATTTGCAGTTTTTCTTGCGCCGTTCTTGTTTCGGTGGATTTCATGATAATTATAATCCTGTTTTGTAAGTGACATATATATTACATGTATACCGTGCAAGAAATTTCCTTCTAAGGGCAAGTCAAGTTCATATCATATCAAATCATATCAGATCAAATCATGTCATATAATATCATATTTTATATATCTTATCATATCATATCATATCATCTTATTATATCTTATCATATCATGTATCATAGCATGTCATCGCATATCGTACATTATATATCATACGTCATACTATACCATGCCAAGTCATATCTTATCTTATCTGTCTTATCTTACCTTATCTTATCTGTCTTATCTTACCTTATCTTATCTATCTTATCTCAATCTCATCTTATCCGTCTTATCTTATCTAATCTTATCTATCTTATCTTATTGTATTGTAAATCTGCTAAGTGGAGGTGCAGGTAACTGATATAATGTTTTGATCAATACATGATAATAGAATGTCATAATTCACAACAACAACAATTTTCGTAACTAAAGTATACTTCACTTTAGTTTTATCCGAACACTCGTGGTCTCTTCTAATCAGAGAATGAAGTGTCTGAACTCTTGAACCGAAATTGCTTGATACATCTGCATCGCCCTATCATAACCTTTGGTGTCCTGACGTCATCAAATTTGCGATCAATAGCTGTGAGCGTCATCGCCTTGACCTCTCTCTCTCTGCTCTATAATGGCGTTCTCAACGGCATCGCTCTTCTCCCTCAACAAACAGAGACTGATGTGACGCCAAATTTGCAGTATGGACACAGGTAAACAAGCTACCGACGCAGACAACCATAATACAAATCAAAACGAGGCGGCATGCATGAACCGATCTGTTTTGATAACCGACCAGTTTCAAGATTCAGGATATTTGGCTGAGGCACCGCCGTCAAGTCAAAACTTAGATCTAGACTTGGAGGTAAATGTCAAAACTGAGACTAGCTTTTACACCACAATTCCAACTATCATTATCACCCCTGCCTCGCCTACCACTCACGACCACCCGACCACAGACGACAAGGCCGAGTATGAGTCTTTTACTGCTAATGTAGAACCAAATTCCAAGAATCCTTTGATAGGAAGCTCTGAATGTGGGCAGGTCAAAAATATGCTCGACCTAGATTTGCTTCACACTCCATCTACTGACACCACTTTGAATATTGCTCGACCCCCTAGCTGTACAATAGACGGAAACCATTCCGTGGGACTGAATGTTACCGTGCCTGCTAGTACAGATGGCGATGAGGTGGCATGTGGCATGGATACAACCACCGAAGAAGAGAATGAGGTTATATGTCGCTATTCATCTACTCCCATCATGTCTAGTTCCAGAAACAGGCAGAGCCTGACGGAAACGAACTGTAGCATGTTGTCCATCAACAATGCAAGCCCTATCGCACCTACAGACAGCGCCCTCAGCACTCCGGATGTCAGTGCTCATCGATCTCCATCACAGGAAGATCACAGTGGGGGAGAAAAGCCTCCCAACAACCAGGAACACCAAAATATCATGTACGTCCACCCACAGTATCTGCTCCAGAGTAATAGCCAAGCGATGATGCGACAGGATGGACCATCTTCTCACACGTCTCAGTCTCCCTATCTGGGTGGACGCATTGTCAACCAAGGCTGTATTCCCTCAACCTCATTCTCTACTGGAGTGTACCCCAACTCTCAGAACGTCTATTCTACCTATATGCAGGGGTGCGGGGCTTACAATGACTACTTCCCTACCCGAGATAGTTCGTGGACTGATTTGAGTTATCGTTCTGACACATCGCCTGTGCCCCCGCTGGCAGGCCCTCTCACCGATTCTTGTTGTTTTCCCATCACTGGTGCAGGTTCGCCAGAAACCGAATATTTTGTATATCCATCTATTTACGTTTCAAGTTCAGGTCTGATTTCAGTGTTGCTGAGAAACGATATGTCAGTGGAGATGACAGTTGATCGCACTATCCGGGTTGTATCGCACAACCACATGATGGCCGTGGCCACTGACAGCCGCGGTACAGCAGCGTGTCTCTACCATCCAGCAGTTAAAGTTTTTCAGCTGGGTACCACGACTGATATTGCTACCCCAAATTTTCGTGCACGAATGGGAGGAGGTAACGCCATTGTGTTCTCAAACGGAGTTAATTTTTTTAAACTTGAAGATTCAGAATTACAGCCCACCGCACCAATCAAATTTACAGATATTCTACGTGACCAGTCAGTGAATTTATTGTTTTCATCGGAGGGATACGGCGAATCGTTGGTAGCCAGCTGTATGCAAGTCGCCGCCCAAGCGGAGTATGCTAATCTTCCCAAAGGGGGAGTTATTGTTCGCATCAACGGCGTGAAGGTCACCCAGACGGGCAGTGGTGACGTCACAGTGGTCACAGGGGCCAAGTTTATCCGTCTCTCCCCTCATTTCGGCACTACACGTCTGGGCAACCGTTTCGTGGACATAGAAGTGGAAAAGGACTGGACTGTCAAACTGACCCGTGGTTCTCACAGTTTTGTCTATTCCAAGAAGAGGGCCATGGTCTGTAATGGCAAGATGGAGGCTGGTTTCGACGAAAATAATGGACTTAAAGTAACAAATTTACAGATCCGATTGCCATTGCTAGCAGAACCCTCTATCGTTCGACGTCAGTGCAGGAAGCCCATGCGAGTGCCCTCCACTAATGGAACACCCAAGCGTCGACCGGGACCCACAGGCTCTGGACGAGGTGGAGGGGTTGGTATGCCTTAGGATTACTGCTATACACACTCTTGACTTATCTTGTAACTTGACGGATACAAACATAACAATAATCAGAGAACCTATTTCATGATTAAAGCTCGAGGTTTCAAAGAAGTACTATGATGAAGGTCAAGCACAGACTGCGTTGGATAATTTTGAATTGTATTAAACATTTCTCTATCACTACCAGACCACGCTTCTTTTAAAGAATCCAAAGACAATCTTTCAAAATCTGGCTAACATCAATCTTTTCGGTGGACATTATATGGAAATGTTTGCGCATAAATATAAAATATTATACATTAGTTTGCAAGATTCACCATCGCTACTGACAGGTCAAGAAAATGAAAAGAAAAACGCAACGCCTTCCACTGTAAAATTGGTAAATTAGAATTTAAATTTGAACTCTCATTTTGACAAGTGAAAACACTGCACAGGCTCACCACAAAACACAAAGGGATTTTTTTTTCCAAACGGAAAGGAAAGATTACAACCAAAATGCGTTTTTTTTCTTTTTTTTTCTGCCTTCTCAGATGTAATGGTTCTAAATAAGTATGAGAGAAATGAGAATCATACGAGCACCTACAAGGCCTGTGAACTGCCTACCATGCAGTATATGAAGCCGAAAGCTTTTGCTCGTAAGAAGTCACATAGATCATGGTTGTTCCTCTTTTTCTTGACATAAATTTGTAGATCTGACGTAAAACAGTGTTGACTTAAGTGAAATAGTTACAGTAACAGGAATTAACATATTTATCTATGATCTAGATACTGATACTCGTTTACTATAATAAGAACTCACTATTCATACACTTTGACTTAAAATGCTGGTGTGATAGCCGAGAGACGAGATTTTATTTATTAACGTTCACATTGTCTTTGTTTCTTGGTCCGCCGAGTGCCTGAAACGAGTGTAATTACTTCCATCTGACCCTGTAGTTCTATAATTTTTCCCGACAGTAAAATAGAGGTCACTGTTTTTCAAACATATAATTACATGACTTGGCAGCTGAGCTGGAGAGTTTATCACAGGCTTGATGGAAAACATGGTTTTAGCAAAGAAAAGACAAAACATAATTTTGTTTTTAAATTGAAAGATATTATTAGGTGATTTATAATTGAATAAACTGTTTGATAATATATTTACTTCTACCCCCTATTTATAGCTGTGTTCTGTAAGCTTTGATAACTGCTGTTGCGTTTTTAGACGTTCTTTTCTATTGTTATTACCTTAGCACAACTGGGTACTTTTCTGTGCAAACGGGGTGGCTTCACAATCCAGATGTTTTCTGTTCGTGATCAATTTCTCACTGGCAGAAATGATGGGAAATCTATGAGTGTAATGGGTCGGTATCGGAGAGACTCCCATTATTATCCATTCACTATCACAACAGATGCGTAAATGGTTTTGTTGCTGCAGAAAAATCATTTCCGTTTGTTAGAATAGGGAGAATGGTGTGGCCAATCTAAAAAACAAACAATCAAACAAAAACAAAAGCAAAAAATAAACAAAACCAAAAACAAAATAATAAAACAAAATTATGGTCTTTCTGATTCTTTTTTTTTTTTTTTTGGATTCTGCAGTCTGATATCAATTATCATCCTGGCTGCAAGATCATTTCAGTTCTGCACTTAATTTTGGAATGGAAAAAGGCCGCCAGCGTACTAATTATAAGATTATAGGTCGAAGGCATAGTTTAGGCCTGTCGTCATCATCTTACGATCATCATCTATAACTTCATCAGCACCTCAGTAACAACAACAACAACAACAACGTTAGCATCATTACTAAATAGGTTAAAACGATGAAAATATGCAAGAAAACATATACATACTATGTTTAAATTTAAAGAAATGAATAAACACGAATGAACAAACAGATCATTGAAAAAATAAAAGAATGATTGACTGACTGACTATATGACTAGATCAATGAATTGGTGAATCACTGAATGAAATGTATGAACGAATAAATGAGTTGAGTTGAGTTGAGTTGGGGTTTAACGGCACATCAGCATGACAACGGCTATATTGTGCCTAACACGGTGAGTACATTAACACGGTAATAATGAATAACATGTTTTATGAGTTATAA
>JBCAUA010094594.1:0-10416 GCA_038406235.1 Peronia verruculata
AGACAGACAGACAGACAGACAGACAGACAGACAGACAGACAGATAGATAGATAGACAGACAGACAGACAGACAGACAAACAGACAGACAGCTTTATGTCTGTTCATTCAAGCAAACTTTACATTACATCTTTACCCTCATCAAAGGAGAGGAAACGAATCTAAGGAAGAAGAGAACAAAAGAATCTGAGAAAGAAAGAGTAAGAGAATCTGAAGAAGGAAAAGAGAGGAAGAAAGAGGAAGAAAGAGAATGGAAGAGGAAATGGTCTGTGTAACAGAATCTGAAAGGCGAGCGAGGGAATTTTTATTTCAACTTGCACGCAAACCGGACTGTTGGATAAATGGAGAGGGTTTTTTTTTTTTTTTGGTCTTTTTGCTTTCTGCATCATCAGTTTCCTGTTTTCTGCATTTTCGATTTATGTTTTTTCTGTTTTCTGTTCCTCAGTTTCTCATTGAGTGGCAGCTGATTACTGGGCCAAAGACAGCATAAAAGAACTGAATGAAATTCATAATGAAATCAAGTGCAGAAATGCCACATAAAAAATAATAATAATATTGAAAAGAAAGAGGGAAACCTTCAATTTGATTTTTTTACAAATACTCATAGAAAAAAAAACAGCATGAATATTTGGGTTCATAGCAATCTTCCGGGGTTGATTACAAACAAAACTAGCAAAGAAATTCAATAATGCGCACATAATTATTTATCAATGTTCAGCGAGTGATGTTCTTCCAGAAGACCTAGATATTTATTGTTAGCATTCATAGACTCCTTCTTTTATTAATGTATCAAACACGTTACCGTCTTTGTTATAATGTATTGTTGACTCTGTGCGTGTTACTGTCTGAATGTGGCTAATCGTTCTTGCAAGAGATGAACGTAGGATAATAATGAGTGGGTACAGCACAGACTGAGAAGATTAAAAAAAAAGTGGGCAAATGATGCCTAGTGGTAATGTAAATCGTTTCGTTCTATCAAAGGTTTCGCTCAATCTACACAGTTTGCTTAATTAAGGCAATATTAGCTCACTGCGATGACCCTGTAATGACAAAACTACTAACAGTGTTCTGAAATATACGTAATCGATTAATCTTCCGCAACCTTTCGGAATATTTTGAACGAATCACGGCATCATTACTACGATCGTAATTATTTTGTCATATTTGCAATTAACGTTTGCCTAATTGAAACACGTAATCAGAAATCCACAATTACCTTACATCGCAAATATAGATCATTTCTATTACTTTTACATAATCTAACTTATCGCTGCAATTCTAGCACCATTTTACTATCATTATCTGAGAAGGTTGTTGAAAAAGCGAGATTAGGAAGGAATGGGAGGAGAGAAATTGATTAAAGTACATTCATTCAACTTTGTTTAGAGAGAGTACAAGTAAAATATTCTAAGAATGTAAGGGATTATTTGTAAGCGTAAAACAAGGACAGGATAGATGGAGAGGAAAGAAAAAAAAAGGGGGGGGGGGCGGATCGAAAGGAAGGGTGAAAGACAACTGCAGTTATAAGGAGGACAATAACAAACTGAGACACAAACAACAGAAACAGTAAACGAAAACCAGAAAACAGAGCATTTTTACCTCTGTCAAAACATTAACCAATGGATGTACTCACAAATGTTATGTTTAACGTTTGTAAATATGCGGCTCTGAAAAATTATGATCTCACAAATCTTGTTCAAACTGATTAACAGTGTTAAAAATCAAATTTCACACGATTTAATTTCCTGTGTATCTTTTTTAGATGATTTGCGCGAATTTTTTCCCTTCAGTTTTCATTACTACTGAACACCTTTCAGTGAATTCACTGCATTTAACGCTAAATCTCTGAACCAGGTTGTATATAAAGAAAACAAAACCCAGCATTTTAACACTCACGTTTCCATAGTACTCAACAGCACGTAGAAATTCACGACAAAATCTACACAATCTTTGTAGAGATGATAGAGAAAAAGGTAGATGAAAGGACATCAGACCAACTTTGGAAACTCAGGAATAGTGCACTTTTTATAAACGCAGATATTATTCGTATTTTCACTTTATTCTTTAAATTTACAAACTTCAGACACAAGTTGCCAAGAAGGCGCTGTTACCTTCCACATTTGAGCAGGAAGAGAGAGTAGATAATGTTTTTATCTGTTATGATTTTTTTGTTTTTTCCTGTCTCCCTATATCGTTCATCGAACACTTCCCTTCTGTTACAGGAAATAGTAGCTTAATTCTAGTACTAACACGCCACACCGCTGTGCAGATCGTTACCTTCGCTCAAATCCAAAACGTTAGCTTTTGGCAGTGAGAATAGAACATATGAAAATACACTTCAAATACTTCTTTAAATAATACTCATTTACACGAAGCATGAAGTGTTCTGCATAAATATTGCACATAAATATTTTATCACACAGAAACACAGGCAATATCCCTTTACATTCACTGATGTTGAAGATTCACACGTTGCTGTATGAAATTATGTCTCGTAAAACTGTTGACAAAACATCTGATCCGATAAATCCTGTTTTACTCCACACGTGGACGAGAGGACAAGATTATGGCCGAGATTCCTTTCACTTGTTTTGTTTTTCAAGCTTTTCACACAGAACGCTATCGAACGCTTCCCTAAGTAAGGTACGTGGATCGTGGCTTGTTTCCAATCCCCACACATGCCACACGCAATCAAAGAGAGCCGTTACGTTCATTCCAGTTCGATAGCTTGTTGCGCGCGAGTAGAATGGTAGTAGAAGCCGTACGGACTTGAATCTGCCACTATTGTTTACCTGCCACACATCGCTACTGCTACGTCAATCATCTTCAGTTAAAGTACTTAGTAGCAAACACAGTGAATGTACTGAACAGCCCAGTGCCAGAGGGTTCCTACCGGACGTTGCTCTCTCGCACTGTTTATATTTATAACATGTAACAAAATTCGTCCGTCCCGCTGTTACATCGATGATTAGGAGATGGGCGCCAGTACCGTGTGCTCACTAATTCATTCACGAGGGTTGAGTTAGTGCCAGGATAGGAAAGGGTTTATACCTTGTGCCAGTAAAAGTTGCGTCATCTTTTCGACGTGATACACTGTGTAAGGAACCACCCTTCTGTACCTCGTTTTAGGGAAGGGAAAACAATTTTGTTTATTTTCTCTCTCTCTCTCTCTCTCTCTCTGTGTGTGTGTGTGTGTGTGTGTGTGTGTGTGTGTGTGTGTGTGTGTGTGTGAAGAATTTTGTGGCTTTGTCTTACCTCTCTCTCTCTCTCTCGCTTCCTCCCACAAACACACACACACACACACACGCACACACAGACCTAGACATAGTCTAACACACACATACATTAATTGTTTACATAATATGGAGGCGATTAAATAACTATAGGCTGCAATTTTTACTTTTATTGACGAAGGCAATGTTGTGGGGGTTTTCCTCGGGCTGCTCTCCTTATTACTTTTTCCGCTTCATTTTTTGCTCTTAATTTCTTTGTACAAGTATATGTCAGTACTGGTTTTCATTTCTTATTCATACGTGCTCGCCCTCGCCTCAAATATAACTTGTACTTCAGAGTAGTTTCTTCCTGTCTTTCACATACTGCAAAGTGTGCATTTAAGTGAGAGATGAAAACTCCAGATTAAGATGTATATTACCTTTATACGCGTTTCTTTGATCACAAGAGCTAACTCCAGTTTAAGAAATATAAAACTTATGCAATGCAGAATTGCTTAGAGTGCAATTCCACCTTTATGACCATGGAAATACCAGAGTGAAGACGCACTATATTCTTCAATAGCTTTCAATAAGATATTATTCCACAAGTTTGTGCTAGGGGCCGACTTAATCTGTCTAATAAGGATAGTTCAATATTTCTCTCTGCTTGCTTTGTACAATGACTTGATTGCAATAAATAAAAGTAAACAAATTCCTTTACTGTGTGAAGATATCGGTTGCTTGAAAAAGAAAGGTGATAATTAAATTGATATTTTCTGAACATTTATAGCCTACAGATAACTGAAACTGCAGTGGAAGAGATAATATTCCTGTGGGTTAAATTTGAATAATTTATATCTTGAGATTTAAATGACGCAAGTCAGTAATTTTAACATTAATTTAAAGGTTTCACATGCTAGCGATATCTTCTGAATAATTATGAGTGCCCGTTAATGTAAGAGAATGGAGAACTTTGCTCTTCCCGTGGTATGACCAGTGGGTGTTTCCTTGTGAGGGCAGGAGATTAGTTTTAAGTTGCGCCCAACCCAACCACAGAACGAATGATATTGATCTCTTCTGCACTTATGAGCACCGTTAATGGATGGAGGGATGGATGGATGGTTGAATAGATGGATGGATGGATGGATGGATGGGTGGATGAATGGATGGATGGATGGAAGGATGAATGGATGGATAGATGGATGGCTGGATGAATGGATGGATGGATGGATGGATGAGTAGATGGGTGGGTGGATAGATAGATAGCTGGACACATATGAAGATGGGTAAATAGTTACCAGGTCCGAAGACGAAATGGATGGATGGATGGATGGATGGATGGATAGATGGATGGATGGATGAATGGATGGATAGATGGAAAGAAGATCTGAACAGAGGGAATAAATAGATGTGTGAAAAAAATGGATTAGTAGATGGATGAATAGATTGATTTGATGTTGAACGTGCACTCCATGACATTTTGACAACATAACGCTTGGGGCACAACAATCTGAGCTAGAATATAACAAAATGAAAGGCAATCATGGCAAATGACAGAGCGAAGATTGAAAATCAAAAACGAAAAAGAGATAAAGAGAAGAATGAAAGAAAAGCAAGGGATAGGCATGGGCGCTGAAGGCGGCCGCACTTGGGAAATCATGAATGGAAACTGAGCTATTTCCATTCAATGAGTACAGTTCGAACCGATCAAGTTGGTTGAACAGATAGCTCAGATGTAGAGATAAAAGCAAACAGAAAAAAGAAAATCTGAATGGACTCAGTTGAACAACCGCGCAAATAGAATGATTCCTGAGCCGTTTCACAAGATATAGAAAGGTCAAGTATCAGATTGACCGAAGTCAACAAGCGTTGATACATTTTGATGCATGAGAGGTCGAAATACAGACGCTTCTTCATGATCAGATTCAAAAACATTTGAGAAAACTGGAATTGTTGATGATGACATCCTTTTGTGGGTTTCATAAGGATCAAACTAGACTTTGGACACTTCATTTATATTTTAGTTCTTTTTGAGAAAAGTGGAGTCGTTGACGATGACATCCTCTGTGGTTGTGGTATAGATCAAACTAGACTTTGGACTTATTTCATTTCTATTTCGATTCTTTTTGAGAAAACTGAGGTTGTTGATGATAACACTTTTTGTGGTTTTGTTATGGATCAAACTAGACTTTGGACTTAGTTTAATTTATATTTCACTTCTTTTTGAGAAAACTGAGGTTGTTGATGATGACTCCCTGGGTGATTTTGTTATGGATCAAACTAGACTTTGGACTTGTTTCATTTATATTTCAGCTTTTTTTTTTTTTTATTTTTGACAGTGGAGAAACGGGCAGCCAAACGATTTACCTGTAAATATAGGGTACATAATTTTAAAAAAAACGAAAAAAGGGAAAACAAATAAGAAAGAAATGGTACAAGATAGAAAGGGATTAAAAAGAAAGAAAAGAAAAGAAAGAAAGAAAGGAAAGGAAAGAAAGAAAAAGAAGGAAAGAAATCAAATTCCTACCATTTTAATAATGCATAAATTTCATTTCCACTCCTTGAATGTACACTTCTAAAAATAAGCCAACGAAACAAAGTGTGGATAGAAAAAAAAACGTCCAGTATCTTCTCTATCGTGTTTTCCAACGCATCATCAAACACTGGAAAAGCATTTGATAGACATGCTGTGTTTCTCGCTCTTATCGCAGCTGACAAATTGCTGCTTATAATCGATCTGCTTCAGAACAAGATCAACGTCATCACTTTTTTGTTCTATCGATCCACCACACCAAAATGGGAATTCGATGATGTGCAGTTTCCTCAGTTACTCTGTTTTTATCTAATGTTCGTTTCGCATGACTGCAATTACCTCTGGATCTACGAAGACTTAACTGTCCATTTTTAACCAAAAAATATATATATTTTATTTATTTTCTATTTATATTCATTTGTTGCTTTATTTATTCATTCATCATGTTATAATTAAATTTATACGTTTTGTTATACTTCATTTAGTAATTAGTTATCAGTCATTCATAAGCTATGTATTTATTTACTCTGGGCAACCTGTGCTGATTATATTTTGGTTTATTGTTCGCCTTTCTTTCTGTTCCTACATTTTATTCCCTGCGTTTTCAGCAGATCCAATATATATTTTTCCACTTTTGGGATTGGTGGGGGAGGGGCAGTAGGTTGGGAGGGGAGGAGGGCGGTGAGCAAATCATATCAGCATGGCTCTTTCTGGCTTGAATCGTCCTCTGGCAACATTTGATGTTAAAAGCATCAAGAGGTAACAGTAACAGACAACCCACTTCCAGCTATCTCTTCATGTGGACGTTTTCTCCTCTCAAACTTAACCCATCCATCAAATTAATCACTACTACTTCACTTTCAACTAATTTCAAAGACTTTGCCCCATGCAGAGGCATCTGCCATTTGCTCTCTCTTTCTCTCCTTATCTTTCTTTCCCTCCTCTCTCTATTTCTCTTTCTCTCTCTTACACTCTCTTTCTCCTCCTCTCTTTCCATCTTTCACTCTATCGCATACTTTCTTTTTTCTTATCTTTCTCTCTCTCTCTCTCTTTCTCTGACTTCCTCTTTCTTATTCTTCAATCTTTCTCTTTCTATCCCCATCCACTCTTTTTTTTCCTCCCACCCCCCGCCCCCCCCCTCTCTCTCTCTCTCTCTCTCTCTTTCGGTTAGCCTCCATGAGACCATCACACGAGAATCGCTGAGAAACAGTGGGCTCCATGTGGTGTACGACAAGCAATCCCTTGTGAGTTTTCACTCGGAAGGCCTGTGCTGACAAAGCAGAGCTCACTTGAACACCTGATCCTGGGCCTTGCTCGTTCCACTGTTTGTAATCCGATTAACAAGGACACTGTTGCTTTTAGCGGGTATAAAAATAATACACTTCCACAATCCCTCAACCTTCCGCCGTCAGCCCTAGGTCTAGAGACACCAATGCCCCAGAGAGAGCAGGTAAACAATCGTTGATAGAACAATTAATCGATGACAGCTCTAGAAAATACACACAGCTTATTATGGGGTTTAAGGACACATCAACACGATTTCGGCTATATTGTGTCACAACACGGTAAGATACGTTCACACGTCAAGAAGAAGAGAGGAAAGAAAGCGGGACAGACGACAGGAGCAAGGAGTGAGAGAAGAGATGTCTTCCCTGGAATGGCGAAGATGGCACTCCATGGGAGACACCCCACCGATGGCGGGCTTACACCGCCTGCAGGTGGGAGCAGAGAACCTACTTACAAACCCCGGGCCCCCGCGGGGGAACACATAACGGCGTCTAGTATTATCGGACTCATACGGTATGTAAACATATAGGACGTGTACAGTGTTACTTCTCTGAACTGTCTATAATCCAATGATGTTACATTAAAATTTATGATACAGCTCGATAAGACTAAGCCTAAATGATTTCACTAGAAGAGAACCCATGGTCTCTGTGGTAGATTTTTTACAAGTATAGGTCGAACCGATTCTGCCCTGCGACTGAAAGCGTTTAGGACGCATGCGCACCTCGATGTTGGAATACTGGATAATTAAACTGAATGTTAATCAAAGAAAACGTGCTTGGTGTTTTGAACGCATCATACTATCGAACGTACAAGTTGAATCAGGCACCTTCAGGAGTTCATTATTCAGTTATTATCACATTTTTATAATTTAGAATAACGCCAAAGATAATACGCTTTTTTGGGGGGGGGAGGGGCTGAGGTAACTAGAAACACTTACACTTGCTTATACACCAATATTGTGTGCCACTGTTCGTATGATCCATTCAGCAGTTTTCCAATCCATAAGCCTATTGTGTGTTTTGTTGCAGATTTACTGTACAGAAAACGAACTGACTACAACGTGCACACTTTTGTTGATAACTAACGTTCAGTGGCTGAAATAGTCTCAGTAGACTCGCGAATATAGTTATGCATTAAACTTGCCCCAATCTGTTTAGTTGCTATGGGTCTTAGAGAATTCAGCAATAATCTGATACGTTACTATAAAAATTCTGACATTCCCGCACTTTCTGTAGAAACTGTTAGGGTTAAAATTTGTCAAAAGGTGATGGCCAATCCCATATGATTCTCAGCCCCCGAGGGCGTCTAATGACAGCCCCGAAATGGCCTTGGTTTGACGTAACAAGTGTTCGCACCCTTTCGGTGACAGATCAGCATCGAAGTTTTGTTCCTCGTGTCAGAGTGTCGCCAGTTGCCAAGGGCGACGGTACTTCCGGACCTGACGTCATCATTATCTGCGTAGGTAATTAGCCAGTTTTTGATGATGTCTGATAGACACTGTCTTTGTTATATAAGTTTGTTGTTAATGAAAGATCCTTTGGTGCTGGTAGTTCACGGTTCAACTGACTACCCTTGGGCGTCGCTACTTTATTAATTTGTCGGGAGCTAAGTAGTGTAATCTGCGTGGTCTGCTAATAACTTCCTAGTTAGGCTCCCTGGCTTTAGTCTTCGTGTTTTTGTTAAGTCCTTGAGTTTTGAAACAACAACAACAACAATAGCAACAACAAAAACAACAATTCAGGCGGAAATGTATCTGTCAACTCTTGATACAATTTTCCATGCCATTTTATTCTACGGTGTTTCCGAATGTCTACGAGATGTCAAAGACTGGAATAAGCCCTCTTCAAATCGTTTAGAATGTACATATGATAGAAGATGTGTGGACTTCTCAGGTAGTTACGGAATCTGTATCCTGAGACAAAACCAGTCCTGTTTGCAGTCTTTTGCCCCATCTCTGAATCAATTCTGATCTTCACCCCCCCCCCCCCCAGAGCCCAGGGTTTATAAATAAGTTCTCTGCTCCCACCTGCAGGCGGTGTAAGCCCGCCATCGGTGGGGTGCCTCCCATGGAGTGCCATCTTCGATAGTCCACGGGAGACATCTCTTCTCTCTCTCTCTCTACTTGCTCCTGTTTTCTGTCCCACTTTCTTTCCTCTATAAATTATGCTTGATCAGCCTTTTCACGTGTACATGTATCTTACCATGTTTGGCACACAAATAGCCGTGATCGTGCTGATGTGCCGTTAAACCCAACACAAATAAGCAAACAAATATGATCTTCACTTCGTGTTGTGCCAAGAGACCAGTACCTCTATATCTCTTCCCGCCTGGATGAAGCTCTACATTCAAAAGGCTGCGTCTTCTCCTTTTTATTCGATGTCATTCACTGTAGTGTAATCTATTCGATGTCACTGAGCTGTGATCTACCCTATCTTTTCACCTTGTTGTTGTTGTTGTTGTTGTTATTGTTGTTGTTGTTGTCGTTGTCCACATGGAAAGCCAAATGTTTACCTACATCCATATTTTGTTAGTTTTGCTATACAATCTTTGGTTGTCCAAATGTGTACACAATTTTAATATTCCTCCTGTAACTCGTAAACGAGTCATCCATACAGCATAATATTATTTTTATATTTATATACTTTGATCAGCTTTTTAAGTGCGAACGTATTCACTGTGCTTAGTACAGTATAGCCGTTATCGTGCTGATGTGCCGTTACAAACAAACAAGTAATCTTGTTATCAAACCTTGATAAACTCTTAAGATTGTCACAGTTATTTATAGACTGATCGCGTCCCTATTCCTGCACGTGACTGGCTAATCCGTATACAAGAGACAGGGATGCCAATCTGTCTACATGAAAAAGTAGGAAAGCTTCCTGGCATATTCTTTAGCAACACATCAAACTGGAGTACGTTAACGGTAAATAATACTGGATTTGGAGCAAAAGAAACATATTCCCCAGCTGTAATAAATTTCAAGGAAAGTGAATTGTGTCGAAAGTTATTCTCGAAGAGAGAGGGAGAAAGAAACGGAGCAAAACAGTATTTTCCACCATCACTTTCGGAGCGTTGACTATCTCGTCTTTGTAATGAAATTGTGGATTCATAAACAAGGCCAGTTTGTGTGTAAAATATGGGGACAGAACGTTTTCATATATCTGGAATGCACTGCCTGCAGGCATTCGCAATTGTTCAAGCCTAGACTTTTAAACGACAGTTAAAACCATACCTGTTCAACAAGTATCTGTCTGAGTAATGTTTTCAAGTCTTTCCCGCGAGAGGGCTGTCAATAATGTCTACAGACTTACGTATGCGTTTGAATTGTATTACAGGATTATGTGTGTGAACATGTCTCGAGTCTTTCTGTATACCATGTTATA
>JBCAUA010094605.1:0-10416 GCA_038406235.1 Peronia verruculata
CAGACAGACAGACAGACAGACAGACAGACAGATAGATAGATAGATAGATAGATAGATAGATAGATAGATAGATAGAAAGATTGATAGACAGATACATGGTTAGGTAGGTGGGTAAACGGGGGGAGGAGATAGTTAGGTAGATAGGTGAGTAGGTAGACTGGTAGATATATTGGTCGGTAGGAAGATCGACATAGCCAAAGATTTAGAGATTATAATGGAGGATATAATATATATAATGTGCCAGTATGAGCAGCCTGTGTGATGTTTCGCTGGTTGGGATTGTGAAGATTTTGAGGTTGGACACACCAAAATGTTTTCTTTCTCTTTTATCACTTAACATCGTCAACAGCAGACTCTCCATATATTTTGTCTTCACGTTGAAAGAAGCTGTGATATGAATATCAGAATCAATACATTCCATCGTATGACCATGTAACGACTACATGTTCTATGATTCATTGTGATAATAGACGATCTTACACGACACTATGATCAAATTCAAATCATACCATTATTGATAATCAGGCATAGACCGAGTTTGTTGAAATAGAGAGTGTCTTTTATTTTTTTTTAAACCTAATGTTATGTACTGTTCTCACATCTTCCACTTATGTTCCGACGACGTGTCAGTTCTTCACGCGTGACGGAGAATGCAGAATGTCGTCATTCTTTCACTCATTTTTTTTCGTTTTTTCCTTCCATCCTCCAGCGCCAGCTCTACACCCTGAAAGTTATTGCCAAGGACAAAGGGGCGAGCCCAAGGTCGGACGAGGTCACAGTGTACATCAATGTCAAGGACGTCAACGATAATCAGCCCGAGTTTGACCCCAGTTCGTACTACAGAGAAATCTCGGAGGACGCCAGTGTGGGAACCCCCGTGGTCAATGTCAGCGCTACGGATGTCGATTCAGGTAAGTTCACAATATCACCACCACCATAACCACAACAACAACAACAACAACAACAATCGCCACCACAACAACCATAACGACAACGACAACTATTACAACACCATCAGCAGCAACACACACAAAAACCAGACAGCGACACCGAAAACCACAAAATATATACAATATCATATCGCGACAGCAGTTCTTATGCTGGCTAGAGAACAGTAAAAAAAAAACTATCATCATTAACTGCCATATCATTTAACTACTGCAACATAGCGACAATAAAGAATTGTAATGTTGGTAACAAAGAGTACGGATATTTTATGAAACAGCAGTAACACGTATCCGAACATTAATAATAATAATAATAGAGAGTATTTATATAGCGCCTATCCCTGTAATTACAGGCTCTAAGCGCTTTACAATCTATTATTAACCCGACAGACCCAAAGAAAACACTGATAAACGTTCTCAGCTTCCTAGGAAGCATAAAAGGCGGCTGCCTGTTAGGCGCTCAAATCCTCATCACTCTAACAATATCAATCACTGTCTTTGTAGATAGAGCACAACACCTATCTTTAACATTAAGGTACCTTTGTCATACCATCATACCAGTAACCGACATACATACGTCTACAACTTCATCATGCAAAGTTCCCGACATATCACATAAAAAGTCACACCTTTCTGAGACCATTCATTCATCTTACGAGTTGCAGACACATAATTATCACACCTTCTGACACACGTACGGAAATACAGGTGCCAAGGCCTTTATTATGCTTTCAAGATATACTTTTAACATTGCACACGCGCCCTTTCAATACACAGATATACAGATACATAGGCACACACGCAAATAATGTCCACGCTTAAAGGTCATACGTCTTTAGAATTACACTTTAGATTTATATGACATTTTTTTGTGAAGACTGCACTGGAAAAACCAGATAAGTCACTTTTTTTTTGTGAAAAATGAGTTATTGCCCCGACGTTATGAAGCACACCGCTAAGAGTTAATAAAACATTTTGGAAAAATCAGGTAAGTTCCGCTAAAAAGAGGGTCTTTAAAGGGTATACAGTAAAAAACTATTGACTTCTAAACTTTAATATCTGTTTTTCTCCCACTTTGTAGAAAATCTGATATATCAGGTTTGTCCACTGGAGTCTTCATGTGTTTCCTTGCAATACGTAAACACAGATAAACATACTTAACCCTATACATTATACTTGTTCGCACGTTCATATTTATATACCCGCCAGTACTACAGGGCCCAGGGAAACTATACATTAATCAACGCCGTTAATTCATCGCCTCTCGTGAGAAAGGTGAGAGAATAGCGAGCCAAATAATGAGGGAAAATGGACGGCTGGTGTCGCTTCAATGAGAAATGAATTAGCCTCAGCAAAAGAGATTCTCTCTGGTAACACGAGTTCAAAGACGACTCGTTGGTGAAGGAAGCAACGTCCTATTAACCCTTATCTTTCATTTTCCCCCCATCTTGTTATTGTTGCTGTCATCATGAATGACCTTAATCACCACCACTCTTTACGTTTAGTCTCGAATGAAAGCGAAGACTATCTACTCATAATAATGGCTAAAGCTATCGTGATATATAGATCTCACTCTATGTATAAAAATGTCGTTATTGAGCAGATTCTGCTACCTTAAGATCCAGGAATAGACAGAGAGAAAGACAAAAAAATAGAAATAGCAAGAAAAAAAAAAAAAAAAAGAGAACGAAAGAAAAAGACAGAAAGAGAAAAAGAAAGAAAGAAAAGACAGAGAGAAAGAAAGTAAAAGGAGAAAGAAAGAAAAAACATAGTGCAAATAGATGAGTACATCATGTGGACATTCACTGTGGACGGAGGAATAAAACACATGTTTTGTCTATGATTGATTTGGCCTATATGGGTAGGCAAATAAAACATCATAGGGTTTCCTTGTATGTCATAAGCAGAAGAAGACTTCTTCTTTTCTAGATGCTTCTCTGTTGGACATTCAAAGAAGTATCCCTTTTTTTTTTTTTCATTGTTGGATTTGATATAGAGTCGTGCTTCAAATCAAATGTGCACGACCCAGACAAATTAACAAACAAAACAGTCTTAATAGACTTACATTCGCCAATTATTTCATTTTATTTATTTATTCATTCTTGTCTTTCTTTCTTTTTTCTTTTCATTTTCTCTTATTTTCCTTCCTTTTTCATTCTTCCATATTTTTTCTCGTGAATCCAGAATTTAGGTGGGGCATCACACATGGCATATATCAGTTATCAGACAAGTTTTTGTTTTTCTTTCAGAATGTGTAAAATTTTGCCATTAGGGAAGATGAAACAGTGTTTGTATACATTGAACAACCATTTTCAGCTTCCTTAAAATGCATACCCACTGGGAGCATCTGCTGTTGTTTTAAGCATTTATCTTCATTGCATTGGCAAGCTCTAGCCGCCGTATAAGATTGACGAAGGAGGCCCCAGGGTACCAGGTTAGTTTTCGTAGGATAAACTCCAAGTAATTAGATTTGGTCTCACCTCGACAGATTGATGGCGTCTATTTTGTGTCTATGCCAAACATATGGCACATTATTGTGGGGTTATTGGCTAAATAGACCTCGATGTTCGCCAGCTGCCCCCCTTTTCTGTTCTTTTCAAATGTTTCGCTTGGACAGACCATTTAAAAAGTAGATAAAACGTTGTATCTTTTTCACCAGTAGCAGAGTTTTAGTCGCTCTACAAGTAACTACAAAATGATATATTCTACTTCTGATACCTCAGCTAAATTCATGGAATCATGAGAGAAAGGAAGAAAAAAAAAAAAAGAGATGAAGAAAGAAAGAAAGAAAGAAAGAAAGAAAAACAAAGAAAGAAAGAAAGAGAAAGAAAGAAAGAAAGAAAGACTTGAAAGGATATAGGAGAGAAAGTGGGTTTGTATCAAGGCACTCTAAGGTTTGTATTATGTATAGGTCCAGGAATATAGAAGACAAAGGTAAACATTCAAGGAAAAAGAAGAATAGGAAGGAGAAGAAGGAAAATGGCATGAAGAAGATGAGGAAAAGATGATGTTCGGTTATCCGATGAAGGACCAAAAGCTTTGGAACATTTTTTCAGTACCATTACTTTTCTTTCTTTCTTTTTTTTTTTAACCTAAGTGAGTTATGGCTTGTTATCTGTTTCTTTCAATGTGTAATGCTCGTTGTTGGTAGACAGTAGCTTTTACGCTGTGAGACATCAGTATAGAAAGATCATGATGATCATAATATGAAAAAAAAAGCAGAAAATAAAGAATGACAACAAAGGAAAAGCAATAAGAAAACATAGAAAAACAATGAGAAGAAGAGGAAAAAGAACTAAAATAGGAGAAAAGAAAGAAAAAGAAGAAGAAGAAAGAAAGAAAGAAAGAAGAAAAAGAAAAAGAAGAGGAGGAAGAAGAAAAGGCAAAAGAGAAGAAAAACTGAAGTAGTAGACTTATCAAGTGGCTTCAAAATCACAGTGTTCAGCTTCTCTCTCTCTTGGTACCGAATTCACCGCAACCTCCCTCATCTTTCTGTTCTCTCTCTCTCTCCACCTCCTCCCCGCCAACTCTACCCCACTTCATTCTTTCTCTCTCTCTCTCTCACTCTTTCTCGTGCCCTCTCCTTTCCTTACTGTCCCTGTTGTTGCATGGGAAGACGGTAATGATGAAGCAAACGTGACACAAACTGTTTATTGAACGCGTAATCAATTAGTTCTAAATGCGGTTCCTGTCAGCTCTGTTATGGCGAAAGGCATGATGAATTTGTGACGGTTTTTATGTAGGTAATAAGTAACTGGGCGTGAGACGTCAGGAATCGTCGGTCTGTCGACAGTTTGTCGGTATGGGGGTCACCAATTTCTGCATGGAATAAAAAGCAAAAAAATAATAATAATGAAAAGGTGATGGATGGATGGATGGCAGGATGGATGGATGGATGGATGGATGGATTGATGCATGTATGGAAAGAGGGAGGGAGGAGGGAGAGATGGATGGATGGAGGGATGAATAAATGGGTGAATGAAGGGAGGGAGAGATGGATGGATGATGGATGGCTGGATGGATGGCGGGAGGGAGGGAGGGAAGAAAGCAGAGATGGATTGAGTGATGGTAGGATGGATGGATGAATGGATGGAATGATGGATAGATGGATGGATGGGCGGATGGATAATCCATGGACGAGTAAAAAATCCGGGAAAAAAGACCAAACCGAAAGAATTTCAAGAGAATAAGAATGCTTCCTTTTTTTTTTGATTAGTCATGCTTTACACAATATGGATCTAACAGTAGCATCACCTGAAAACTGGTTGGAAAGTTTCAAAAGCAGTGCACAAAACACGACTGCACCCCTGACGTATACTCAACCAATGTTGGCTGGCACGGTAGACCTACCGCATACGGCGTTCTCGGGTCGCCCTTTCATTCAAACACTCCATCTGCACTTTTCTCTTTCTCTCTCTCTCTGTTCTCCCGTTCTTGCCTTTTTCTACGCCTCTTCACACCCAAGTGCAGATACGATGTATTTTCGGTCGTTACTTTAGACCTGTAATTGCCGCTCGGCTCACGGAAGCAGAAAGGAATCTTGATCCCATCCACTCTGCTTGGTCCGAGCTACAAGCATAACAACCCTTTAATAGCTAACACCGGGCGAAAGGGATATATACGGGAGGAGAGAAACAAGCCTCCAAACAGTAGAAAAAACTGCAAGGGAAACAGTTACTTGCAGAGAAGGAGAAAAAAAGAGACCCTTCTGACCGATCCTGGTATATGACGGGAATTAAAAATTGAGTTCTTGTTATCATTTTGTGTCTCAGCTTTGTTTTGTTTTGTTTTGTTTTTTTAAATAAGTGATCCTGTATGAGCTAAAAGAACGTAATAATGAGTTCTTTCAATGTAAGATTAAACATTTTTAAAATATGTCTGTAATCAATAGAGTTGTTTTAGAACAAAAAATAATGTTTTGTCTGATTTTTTAGAAACGGTTTGCATTAACAAAATGGGTGTGGCAGATCAATGGTAGATAATGATTGACACCTGTAAGTTGAGATTCATCGATACAAGTGTGTAATTTTTTATATTATGCAGACCGGTTGCTCAGGCAAGCATTTGTGATATGCCAGATTGTCAGTGATGCCTTGTTTGGTGTATAGTTGCCGTGGTAGTGTTAGTGTCTCTTGTACAAACGATAATTGATCTTCGACGTAAACTTTTCTTAATTGGCTCTTAAGCGCTTTGATCAAATACGTGTAGATGGACCTGGGAGAGCAAGAGGGAGATAATGCAAGCGGAAAGATCGTGCTTCCCTTGGCCGGGCCGTTGTTCAGGTGTCTACTGAGCCAAACAAAAGCCGCTGAGCCGTGGGCCAGAAAGGAACGATCGCTCCTGACTGGACTCTGTTTGCTTTGAGGCTTATACTCACCTGGATAGGAATTCCAGTAGGTGTGGCGGCCATCTCTCTGTACTGGTCAATGTAAAGAAAAATGAAAGAAAACAGTTCCCGTCTTAGGGTGTGTTCAGTTATCCGTGTATCCGTCTTGGAGATACATTCATTCTTTCATCTTTTCATCCATCCATCCATCCATCCGTCCGTCCGTCCGTCCATCCACCCATCCATCCATCCATGCTCTCTCCTACACAGTGAGATATGGCTGAAATAGAATTCCCCGCCCACCTTTTTCTTTTTAACTGAAAAGAACATTTTGCCGGAAAAGAACATTTTGCAGGAAAGCACTGAGCGTCCTCCTACCATCTCACCCCTTCCCGCATTCCCTCTCCAAAACACACGCACCTTTTTCACCGAACACACAAATTCCAGATATAAGCGTTGATGAGTTGGAACCAAGCCGGTTTACTTCGCGACATAATCAATGGCGGTGTGGTTTTTATATCTACCGCATAGAATGACAGCATGTGGCTCCATCTGATTTTTGCATGAGAACCTCTTCAAAGAGAACACCCCATCGACTTAAAATTTAATGGATAATAAAATTCTATCATTTTTCCCTTCACGGCCTCATGTTTTGCAGATTGACTGAGCGCATACAATTACTTTGGCGTCAGTTTGATTATCTGTTAAGAGCGTATCAGCTCAATTCCCATAACGCCTTTTCGACGATCCCCTTATTTAGCAATATAATGAACACTCGGGTTAGGAACTTAGTCTGTTCTGGGACTGTGTTCGTAAACCATAACATTGATAATGAGAATAGAAACAATTAATCCGTTTCAGCCTCAGAAAACATGTATGGTGTTTTTACATTTTAAGTGTCTCTTTATTTCAACCGCAATGTGATTGCACTTCTTATAGCTGCTGTCGTTAACACTTTTTTCCCTCCCTCAGTGGTGTAATTGGGACCTACATACGAGCAACACAAACACATCTAGAAAGAACACAAAATAACACAGGGCCCTGGCACACAAGTGTCTTTGACACAGTGCAACTGAGCACGTGCCCCAATCAAATCATTGCT
Organism: Peronia verruculata; assembly: GCA_038406235.1. Classification (NCBI taxonomy): domain Eukaryota; kingdom Metazoa; phylum Mollusca; class Gastropoda; order Systellommatophora; family Onchidiidae; genus Peronia; species Peronia verruculata. The sequence continues at coordinate 7,376 of JBCAUA010094605.1, forward strand.
CCTAAGTGGAGATACAATTTGCTCACAAAGCAAGTTGGTAAACTGATTTATTCGTAAACCGAGCCGTTCGAAACCCGACGGTCTACTGCACTGCAAGTTTCAGGAAGAAATGACATCGTTGATTTTAGTTACGTCATCACCAACACATTGTGAGTTTCTCATCATTTGTGGGAGGTTAAATCCTTTGGGTCCTGTAGGTCACCGATTCGTTCGTCTAGTGAACGTTCTTTGTAGCACAACTTAGCTCATAAATATTGCAAACTAACCTTTTTTTTTTGGCCAGCAGACGTTGAATGGAGATTTGTCTCCTTCGAGATAGATAACACGTTTTTTTTTTTTTCAAAGAGAAGGAAGGAAATAACTAGGACACCTAAAAATGTCAGGTCCCAAGAGAAACGTGAACTTGAAGCAACATCGTAGATAACTATGTCTTAACTGTTGTGGGACTATCTCTCCTTATCCCGGGTGTACGTGAGCAGCGTGTGTTACTTACACTAGTGTAGCTGTGAGTAAATCACAGCTGACACTTTTGTGTGTTTAGTTCTGACTACGACATTGATGGTCTTACCACGCCTAGATCCTGCCCTGCTGTAATAGAACTTTGGAATCTGGAACTTTTTTTGCTCATATACTAGATAAATACTCTGATGCTTAAAGGAATTCTTGATAAACGTTGGGTGCTAGAAGAAGAAATAGCCCAAGAAAAATATACACATATTGTAACTGAAACATCGTATTATACCGCACTGGCTTTGGAGAAAGCGATTTGGTGGATTGTATTTCATTTGGAAATAAGATCAGAGAAGATGCGATGAGATTCTGATCTGCACTTCATACTTTCTTAATCAACGACGTTAAATTATCTAGAAGCACTTTTATTCTTCGGCTTTAGTCAGAAATTTGTATACTGTTGTATAATGGTCAGTGTAAGGACCGACACGTTTACGTGTTTAGAACTAACTGCAACAGTGATAGCATATCACTATTCTGTTGTTCAGGACATGAGTCTGAGAACGTATTGCTTATGGGCTGGATTCTGATGCGTACGTGAGTTTCTTGCAGTCATCAGGGGAAAAACGTATTTATCATCACCTGTAGTAACAGCAATCTCAACAATAGATACAGAGATAAACTTACACCTGTGCTCGCAGCATTAGATATCATTATCAATATCAGTAGACCTGAGTATCTGGACTACCATCATCCTTATTATTATTGTCATCACCACATTCCATTCTGTATTGGCCTTCATCATCATCGTCCTCATCCTCCATCTCTTCATCACCATGATCATCGCCAGGAGCAACAGCATCATGCAGGGCTGTTATTGTCGATATCAGTCAACGTCCATTACGATCCTTTCCTTCCCCATCCGCTTTCTTATCCGCGTCATCATCAGTTGTATCGTTATTTGCAAGAGAAGCAGAGCCATATTTATACGCAGTTGACTCCTTGCTCTTATTAACTATGCTTACTCTGTGAAACTGGAGAAAAAAAAAAAAATCACCATTAATTTGCTTTCTCAGAGCGGCATAATCTATTCAAGGCCTGTCCTCTGTAGATTGTTCTCAGGAACCGTTTCATTGTAATCTCACTTATACAGGAGTGAAGTATTGTCTGCTCCCTCTTCTTTTTAGCGGATTTTCCCTTTACCGGAGTCCGTCGCTATTTACCTAAACGGAAGGTAAATCAGTGGTTGTTTCTCAGAAGTCTGTGATGTACTGCACGACTTTCATTTCCTGAGATAATTGGTTAATTAATTCTCCGTGACATGTGTAGCAATAACACGTGATTTAGTACTCACTCGCAATGTTCCTCCATTCGTCTCGAACTTGGCCTTGATCTAGAATGAACCTTTACGCTGCTTAGACCAAGACTATTTAGTGTTTTTGCTTTGTTTTGTGTTGTTTTTTAGTGAAAAAAACAAAAAACATTTTAATCAGTTTATGTTTTTGAAGTAAATGTGCAGATACTTATTTCCGACCGTCGATAGCAAAGATAGAGACAGATGACGGGTGCGGACGAATCAGAAGAGCATGTCATTGTGATGCGATAGAAACAAAGAACTGGGATACCGTCCTGCGTATCTGTTTTACTGATAATCAGCTGATGACACAACTATATCACTCCTCCCAAGGAATTGGCAAGCAAAGCCCTTATCCTCTGTTTTGTCCCGAACCCCTTCAGCGACATTCACACATCCAAGCTGTTTGTGTGTTTGTTTATTTGTTTGTTTGTTTATTTGTTTGTTTGTTTGTTTAACGTCGTTTACTTATTCCTGTATTTATTTCAGCTTTTTTTTTTTTTTTTCAAGGAATACCTTATATATAATTCGATATCTTTTATAGCTCATAAACATGTTATTCATTTTTACCGTGTTAATGTACTCACCGTGTTAGGCACAATATGGCCGTTATCGTGCTGATGTGCCGTTAAACCCTAACACAAACAAACAAACAAACGAACTTATGTGTGTTCCGTAGAGTTCCGCTTTTTTTCCCCCCTCCTTTCCTCTTTTTTTCTGTCCCTTTTTCTCAGTGCGTCTCTCTCATGCCACTTGTTCTCTCCATCTTGCACGTGCAGAGCACTTAATGGCGCCTGAGAGAACTGTGTGGTCAGTGACAGGTCCGTCTATGGGCTTGGCAGCTCCGGGTACCAGCTGTCCATCGAAGGACAACACAGTCAAAGGGGAGAGAGAGGGAAGAAAGGGAGGAGAGAATAGAGAGAGAGAGAGAGTGAGTGAGAGGAAGTTTGAGAGAGAGGAAATGGGAGAGGAGGGAGGGGGTAACGTCAGGGGAGAAGAAAAAAACTAGCACAATGCCGAATGATAGAAGCAAGTGAGGGATAAGGAAACATGCAGACATCTTAATGGATGGAAAGGATGATTGTCCGGGGGGGAGGGGGGGGTGATTCAAAAGAAAACGTCAGTGGAACAAAAGATAATATGGTCAAAGAGCAAGCAGCAAAAGACACACACACACACACACACACACACACACACACACACACACACACACACACACACACACACACACACACAC
>JBCAUA010094616.1:0-10415 GCA_038406235.1 Peronia verruculata
TGTGTGTGTGTGTGTGTGTGTGTGTGTGTGTGTGTGTGTGTGTGTGTGTGTGTGTGTGTGTGTGTGTGTGTGTAAACTCAAATTTCGTAAGTCAATACTCCGCGTCAGTTTTTTTTTTTTTTTTACTGTTAGGCAAGTCTTTAAAAAAAAACAACAGTTATTGTATGTGATTGATATCGTTTCCCAGGATTGGGAGGATAAATTAGAAAACTTTCAATAGCTTCCAAACATTAAGAGTCGGACATTCCTCTATGTATATAATGCGTTAATGATAACTGAGGTGCTGGTGGCCTCGGTAAGGATAATTACTGCGGAAAATGTGGACGTTAAATATCGATAATTCCCAAATTTCAGGATATGCGAAGTTTTGAATGGGAAAAAGACACTTAAGAGTTCATGCTATCTCAGGAGGGAGGATGATTCCAGGAGAAACTATCACACTCAAATTATTAACTGAAAACGTCCTTTCAGCAGAGGGTTATTAATTTCATTTCATATGATTACAAACAGTGGGAATTTCTAGATAGCTTTTGCTACAGTTCATCGCAAGACATCAAACGTAGAGAATGTTCAATATCGGTCTTTTCTATTTCACGTGATGTATTAGATAACCTTATGACATAGCGTGTTTTGTTTGGGCGGTGCATACTCTGCATTGTGGTCAGAAATGAGTTTTGACAAAGATCAAGAGTAAGAAATGATTGTGTTATTCAGGCCAGTGAATAAAGAGAGATTTTTTTCCAAAGCTTCACAGCAGAACTCATTAGAGCACAAAATCTACTCATGATTATCTAACCTTGTCAAGTGGGCTGGGCGTGATGTTAACCAGCAGCCAGTAACGAGGTACGCGTGTTTTAGTTTGTTTGGTCTGTTTCTGCGACTTAATGGACTGGTTCCTTTATCTCGAAATGTTCACGCGGTGATAGTGATACTTAATTAGTAGATCATTGTGAGAGATAACGTGATGGAAGTACTCAACTTTGTCGTTTACCTTGTGGAACTCACCGCGGTGTGACGGCAACACAAGTCTCCACTGTGTAGGTTAGTCGGTGTCACAGCAAATAATGACAAACGAAGTGTAAGGAAGTTCAGGCAACTTTCTATGAATTTTATTGAAGTGAGACAAAGTTTTACTTCATTATTTACAATCTAAGTAGAACCATCACAATGGCCAATTCTCTCCTGCAGAGCAGATTCCGAAAGAATTTATTAACCAAGAGTATCAATCTTAGTCAAGCTCATCATTTGTATTTGCTCCATTTTTCAACTCTCTCTCCTTTCTTTTCTTCTGTGGGAATGGGATGTGAGGAGGGAAAAGACGAAGGAGGAAACTGGGGTGAGGGGAGGGGGGGGGGGAGGGTGGAATCATACTAGGCATATTTACTTTTGTTCATTATCCTACCTATTGTTATCTTTTGTAAAGTTTGTAATCAAGTAAAATATTTAAAATGAAACAAAACCTGTCATTGGGCTTCTAAAAACTGATGGCTTGACGGTGAAATCGATGAAATTATGACACAGCGTCCCCATCTGTTGCACTGTGGCGAATAGCAAAGGTCTTAGATATGCGATAATATAGCATAGTGTGTATACTCATGTGTGCAATTTCATGATTCGCTGCTTAAGTTCAGAAAACGGCCGTACTCTGCTGTTCACACAAACATCTTCGTGAAAGATAAATTGATGGGCATGTGTACGTATAATTGTCACACTGAATAGTTTTGAATAGTAGGTCGTGCATGATACGCCAAAGTTTCCAGTCACTGCAGTGCCTTTCAATGAGATCAAACATTTGCAAATTGCGGTCTTTCTGGTTTTTGGGCTTTCACTCTCTGGGCCACTCTTCTATCCCCCCCCCCCCCCCCTCCAAAGGCCAATCGTGGGACCACGTTCCATTTAACCATTTGTACAGAGATGAAACGGACTATAGCTTTTTGTGGCTTTTACATCGCTCGTATTCGGTCATTGGAGTCTGTTCAAATATGCTCCTTTTGACAATCCTGTCAGATAACCCTGATAATACATTTCTTTATCACTACAAAATAAAAACCAAGGGTTTCATTAAGGCAATCTTATCAAAATTCCCTCGTAAATATAGCAGTTTGGTTTTGTTTTATTTTTATTTTCTTTACTAAATTGCAGTGTTCAGTTTGGCCGCCCTCAGGAGGACAAAGTTGAGAACTCCTGCCTTACATGGTGTAAACAATGTAGTCTGCAATGTAAAGACGGAGACAAACATACAGCTATAAAAGTACTGGCCATACTACAATCCCTAGGAATAGCTGTTGCATTTTCTTACATTCACAAGTCAATAGTGGATATTCAATATCGCAAAATATAATAATAATATTAAAAAGAAAAGAAAAATCGGAGCATGCTGCTACACTTCAGCAAGGATTTCACCATTCCCAGATTAACGGCTCCGAATGATAAAGATTGGAATTTTGCACCTGAGTGAGATAAGAGCGAGATTTTATAAACAGAAGATTCAAGACGAAAAATAAACACGAACGACGGAGTGGAGGAAAAAAAAAAGCGTACTTGAATGAGAAATTTTTGACACGGTAGTTTTTAGATTTTAAACTTCAGCAAACGAGACGGTTGCGATTGCAATCTTCGCGAAAATTTAACTCGTTTTAAACATTCTCCGCTGATGATAATATTATTTTTCTTCTTCTCCTAATCTTCTCTCCATCCTCTTTGCCCGCACCTATACTTACACTTGTCTGCAGTGGCAAGCGTGCAAACGCTGAGGCGAAGCAGCCCACGATCGCCTTTTTACTCTCCCCTTGACTACTGGCTCTTGCTTCGACCGGCCCTCCCTAGGCCTATTCCCACTCGGCGCTCGTTTCCTTTCACTGCTCTAAAAAGTCAGGGCTATGGAAAGTGGTGGTCGCTCTTCTGTCTGTGTGTGCCTGTGGAAAATTCGAACAGTTCTCTTTCGTGGACGGGTTTAATTTTAGCGGCCACGTGTTCTCCTTGTGTTTTTCCAAAACCTCGGTGACAGTGCTGTTGGCAAGTGGCGATATACCAGTCGCAAAATCATGGTAACAAGTTCACAGGAAGTAAACAATTTGGGCATGCGCATTGATTCTGTTACTCGGTTGGCAATATACAATTAAAATACCTGTTGTGATACAAGCGTTTCAAACTGCTTGAATAAATAAGTATTAAAATGCTGCACGCGTGACGTATCAATTAGGACCAATACATCTGGTGGCTCTGTGCGTGTGGATGTGCCGTTTTTGTCTTCCTCTCCTCCCAAAAAACACAAAGCATATACACTTTCCTTTGGATTCATTCATGCTGATATCGAATGTTTTCTGTTGTCTTCATATTGACAAACAATGGAGATGAAATGTTTACATTCCAAAGGGGGAAACGTCCCCTTTTTCTTCCTTCTGGTGGCCACATTATCAACACTGACAATCAAAGTGAGGGGCAAGCTTGATGAGCGAGGTAGGAGGCACACGGTGTGATCGATCGTTTGTTTTGTATCTTAGTTGCTGTTGTTGCTGTTGTTGATTTAAGTGTAAGTGTTTCCCTTTGGATGAAGAGCAATGTTACCCGCAGTAGCCATTTTGTTATCTAATGCATTGTGTCCTCTATGTTCTCTGTCACAGATGGTTAAGCTTGACATTGGTGGTGCTCCTGTCATTGTGGTGCTGTTTTGCGTTTCACTGTCAATGGTGACGGAGATAATATGGTTGGTTCTTTCAGTCTGTTGAAAAAGCAATATAAAAAAACAAAACAAACAAACAAACAACAACACCAACAGAAACAACAACAAATAAACAGAGGACAAGACAACAAAACAATAAACTCTTACACATGTATGTACAAAAGAGTGAGCATAGTATGTATTTGACAGATGACTAGGGACAGAGCTTCCTGCAGTATTTTCGTATCCGAGTATTCTTATGTGAGTGTGCATGTATAAGTGTATGGGTGTGTATGTGTTTACAAAATTGACAAAGGATGAAACTGTCAGGGTTCATATGTGTATAGCCGGTCATGAATGTGTGGAATCAACGCTATGTTTTTTTGTTGTTTTTTTTTGTATCAGAAGTTATTAAAAATGCTAATGAATATAATACATTCGTTAGTTTATCGATGTGGCCCTTTTGTGTAAAAATGGTTGCCTCTTTAGTGCGAAATCATGGCAAATCCATATAAGATCCTACATTTGTCTGCATGTTATGTGGAATAATGTACTGTGCTATTTCATGAACTCATTTATTTTCCTTATCAGTCCACACTCGCCAGTTTTGTCTGCCTTTCTGTTAAACCTTTGCCCTGCCTCCTTTATCAGATATGAACTCACTCACTCCGAGCCCTCTTGTTTTGATCTATCCTCCCTAGTAACTGTCTGAATGCGAACAGGTAAGATAGAGTTTCACTCACGCGTTCCCACTATATATTGACTGTGTAACCTCATTACCAGCAGCTACTGTGAACTTGGCAGTAACTTACAGACTCTGTAAGCTCATTATTTGAGGTACTATGTGAAAAAAAAAAAAAAACTGGGGAAATAAATAACTGTGTAACATAATTTGACATTGTCGCCACCAGTTATGATCAGACTATGTGGTACGATAGCCAGGTGAATCACATTATCTTTAATTAAAACGTCTCTCATAATAATACCAAAATGTATTTCGTAACTGGGTTAACACTGTGCCGTGTTCATACTATCACTTATAGTGCTAGTATAAGATACTTGAGTTTAAAAGCTTTTGGTTGTAATAACATTATGCACTATAAACACTTGATCGCCAGCAGACATAAACTGTTTTACCCCAGCCGTTGATTTAAGAAAATATTGGAAACAGTTTCAACCTCCAACGTGGTATACTGCTTCCACTGTAACTGAGCCTTTTGGGTTCCAAATGTTAAGAAATCAGAAATTAAGCTACATCTGATAATTCTGACCCAGATTCTCAAACGCAATGCTCTGCGTATGGCATAGCATAACATGATATTATAATTTAAAATCATCATTTTCACTTTGCTCCAAGGAGTCATCATAGCTGGAATTTACGTTTTGGCATTTTTATCCACAAGCCCTCAAACCCTGGTTAAAAAAAAAGAAATAAAGAAGAGAGGAAGAGAAAGAAGAGAGAGAGAGAGAGAGAGGCGGAGAAATCTCGGGTGTGGTTGATTCTATAATACCACTCGTATCAAAGAAATATAGAAATTGTTGTATTATTCTTGAATGCGCTCCTAATTCACTCGCTTTCATGAAGCACAGTGGGGAGATCTCCAAATGGTTAAGCAGGTGAGCACATTAAAACAAGCGTAAGTCTATAATAATAGTATCGTGCTCCCTTCTGTAAACATTATGCATAGCAGCCCAGTATGAAGAGGTGTGTGTTGTGGGGCAAATGAATGAATACACTCAGTATGAAGCGGGAGGGAATAACCAGAAGACCCGCATCTGGCTTTACTCACTAATATGTGGTCACCGTAAAATCACAGATGTGAAGCTTTAAAGCTAATATTAACACAATTAAGTGACATATGCTATAGAATAAGATCGAATATAGAATAATATAGGAAAATCTCCAGTATTTTAGAAGACCAAATCAACAGGAAATCCAGTTATCTAACAAAGAAAATTATATTCCCACCCAGTATAAGTGTTAATGATGATGATGATCTCACCGCGCAATGGCAGAAATTTACATTATCGATGATGAACCGATCGTCATAATATTTATTTACCATCCTGGGGAGCGGGGGTGGGAGGGAGGAAGGCTCGCAGAGCTAATAATAAGTGACTTGCACATGTGTCGTGGTCTGATTGCGTACGTTCTTGTGTTTGTGTTTGCTTTTTCGTATACTTACCTGAATACATCGGATTTTATTTCCATCACAGTTTAACTGTGTTGTTGGGTCTCTTCCTTCAGACAAAGTATAACACTGTGCTTGGTTCACACGTATATGGCCAACAAGAAAGCCTACTCAGTTGTTTGATATTCAATATACATGTATATAATTCAAATAATTCTAGTAGGTAGATGTTTCGTATCTAGACATGTGAGTTTGATATTTTCTGCAAATGTAATAGAAATTATGTACCAAATATCCAGATAGTCCATAAGATCTGTTCGGGGCAGAAATTAATAGAGTTCGTTTGTTGGTTAGTTGGTTGGTTTGTTTGTGTTGGGATTTAACAGCACATCATCACGATTACGGCCACATTGTGCCAAACACGGTAAGACATGTTTACACGTCAAGAAGAAGAGAGGAAAGAGCGCGGGACAGAAGACAGGAGCAAGGAGACTTAGAAGAGATGTCACCCCTGGAATGTCGAGGATGGCACTCCATGGGAGACATCCCACCGATGGTGGGCTTTCACCGCTTGCAGGTGGGCGTAGGGAACCTACTTATGTACCCCGGGCCCCAGTGGGGGGTTAATAGAGATTAATTTTCATCACATTGTATCGATGAGTCATCTTCCTTGAATACATATGCCAGTAATGTGTATGACAAGACATTCGCATTCTTGACTACATAAATTGTCAACTTAACTTCACTTAGGGCAAAAGTTGCAAAACGAATGAATGACCTCTTTATCAGTAGAAATATTCGATATGAATACGAAGACACCGCAAACACTGCGCCACCCCAGAATTAAATTGCCCTATCTACAACATAAATCTGTCGTAGTTTGAACAACTTAATTCTGCGGCGACGACTGGCTAGAGCGATCACTCCAATAACTTTACATTTCCGGACAGATCCATATAGTCAACAACTACTGAACAGAGTTCACCAATATCTGGGGAAATTCCACTGACTCATGTCCTTGACCTTGACTCGACCGTAAGTTTGCCTCATTTCTTGGTTTGACACTGTCACTGTGGGTAGGAAATTTACGACTAAAACTCTTCATTATGAATCTATTGAGCCTAGATTCCCTCAAAATAATAATAGTAGCGAGTACTGTTAATGTGTAATGACGTAGTAGAAAGTCCGACATACTTCCTCGCGGGTTTTCCCCGAAATCTTGTGCTCTACCTTTACTTGAAACCGGAGCTAAAAAATGTAGACTCAAGATCACCATTTCTATATGGGTAAATGTCCAAAATGGTTATGGTTCAAACATAACTCTGAGAACGCTACGGTCCATGAATATTAATCAACTCAGAAAAGATTTGATTGGGAAATTCTTTTGACAAGCATCACGCTCATTCAACATTTGTGCGCTGCTGTGCGCGAGCGCCGATGGCTACCAGCTTAATTTATTCTTGTTTGTTATCGCAAAAGCCAGAGAGCTCTCTTAACTGAGAACTTTATGTTTGGTTTTTCTTTTGCAATTATTCAGAGAAATGGACTCCAACCACTAAGTGACCATGTCAGAAAATGAATGTCCCTTCCGCAGCTGATATGAATGTTAAATGAGGACAAATTTGTCACATCCTTGTGATAGCAGGACTCGTACACTGGCTCCCGCCGGGACCCGAGGTTTATAAGTAGGTTCTCTGCTCCCACCTGCAGGCGGTGTAAGCCCGTCATCGGTGGGGTTTCTTCCATTAAGTGCCAAAGTCGACAGTCCAGGGGAGACATCTTTTTTTTTTCCTCTCTCCCTCCATTCTCCTGTCTTCTATTCCGCTTTCTGTCCTCTTTTCTTGTTGACGTGTAAACGTATCTTACCGTGTTTGACACAATATAGGCGTAATCGTGCTGTTGTGTCGTTAAACCCCAACACAACAACAACAACTCGTATACTGCTGGCACTGGGTGCACACATTCCAGCTCACCAGTAAAATACACGCCTTCCAGTTTCTCTTCTGCCCCCCCCCCCTATCCCTTGACAAGAGAAAGATAGAATTGCATTTGTAATAATAATGTTTTCTTTGTCCCCATTCTCTGTTTCTTCTGAATTACAGACATACATTAAAAAAGAAAAGGAACGAAAAACATACGAAAGCACTATATTGGCCGTTTTAAAAGCGCTGTTGTTGGTTGTGTATCGTTTATTTTATTTTGTCTGTGTTTTCATTTATTTTTGTTAGCTTATTTGTTTCTCTATCTTATTCTGTAGAGGGGGGGGGGGCTAGAAGAGGGTGATGAATTTTCAAATGACCTTTTTTCAGTGCAAACCTCTGTTGATAAGCGTGTATTTGTGAAATTTAATTAAACATATCATCGTTTAGCCCTTGGAATCACCTAATACCTTATCTTAATTCTATTCTTTTTTTAAACTCGCATGCCTTGAGAGGGATCGGTTCGAGGCCAACAAAAGAGAAGTTGAACTGTACAGATTAGAATGACGAACATTGAATCTGCTCGGTTCATCCGACAGCCGTGACGCAATCGTTTACCTTAGTTTATGGGGATTTCAGTCATGAGAAATCCAAAAACAGAGAAGTTTAGAACTCTAATAGGTGTGGTGCATCTTATACGAAAAGATGAGCACTTGAAATCAGCTGTTGGGTCTAAAGTAAAATCACTCTAAACGGTATCAACGCCCAGATAACTATTTTAGTACTTTGGAACAATTTTCTGATCCACATAATTTAGTATATGTATATGTATGTTGTATGTATATGTATGTATGTATGTATGTATGTATGTATGTATGTATGTGTGTGTGTGTATGTATGTATGTAAATGTGGGAGGTGAATGATTAGGTGGGTGGATGAATAGATGAATGGATTGCTAGATCAATGGATGGATGAATAGATAGATGAACGAATGGATGGATGAGTGGACGGATAGATGGATGGATGGATGGATGGATGGATGAATGAATGAATGAATGAATGAATGAATGAATGAATGAATGGTCGGACAGACAGACGGACGGACGGATGGATGGATGGATGGACTATTGGATGGATGAATATTTGAATGAATGGATGGATGGAAGGATGTATGGATTGATGGATGGATGGATGGATGGGTTTGGATGAACGGATGGATGGATGGAAGGATGTATGTATGTATGTATGTATGGATGTATGTATGTATGGATGGATGGATGGATTGGATGGATGGATGGATGGATGGATGGAAGGATGGATAAGTAGACGGATACAAGCATTTTGAACGACTTCAAGAGCCACATAATTGTAGTAGTTTTCCTCAAGTTTATATAGCCATAAAACCAAAATCACTCCTTTGGTAGTTTGACATAATATAGATTATGGGCTATATGAGCCACAGAAATAAATGGCAATGTTATTCTGAATTACTTCTCACTAAAGCCCTTTATATCCAAACCCCAGAGGCATTTGTCAATCCTCGTTATTAATAGATTGTAAAGCACTAAGAGCCTGTAATTACGCGGATAAGCGCTATATAAATACTCTCTATTATTATGATTATTATTATTATTATTATTATCCCTAGAAATGTCAAGATTCCGGTCGGTTTTAACAGTGGGCATTTACATGTTGTACGGTATGTTGAATAAATTTCAATAGTTTTTTCATTTTTTTTTTTTTTATTACACTTTAATTTTAAATGTCATTTTCAAAACCAAGTACAATTGCTCACATTTGCCTAAACTCCAGCAGCGTCCACTGACACTTGATGGATTTAATAGCATTAACAACCGTGAACACACGCACAGCACGGGATACCGACAAACAGAGCTAAAGCCTGGCATGTGTGAGTCGCCCTGTCTGCCGCACGAAAGCGTGTTCTATACCTGAAGTAAAAAGAGCGCATTGAAACAGAAAGAGGAAGAGAAACGAAAAGAAGAAAAAAAGAAAACGAGAAGGAAAGAAAACAACAACAAAACCCGTACTATTTTCTGGTACATTCCCGACAAACGCTTACCACCAAAATATAGACGTTACAACTACTGTGTGTGAGTACGAACGCGCCCTCGTACCGTTTCCCTAATTTTCCTCGAGAAGTCAGGTAGAACGTGCTATGCACGTGTTGGTTGTGTGTGTGTCGAGTTAAGAAGTGAGTACATCATACCTACGGGGTAAAGAGTGAGAGAGAGAGGCAGGGGTGGGTAAGAAAAGGTCAATCGCACAAAGGAGGATAATGCGTGTGTTGGGCCTCTCTAAAAATCAATGATAAATCAACAAGCGACAAGGGAACACGCGCCATATATCTATTTATTGTGGTTCAGAAAAGGGATACCAAGTTTTGTCCTGGAAATAGAGTTCATGTTCTCTTTGTGTGGGTGTTTGTGTTTCTTTCATGCTTATTTTTGGTATAGTCACTGTACGTCACTGAGCCGACTTGCTGAGCCCAGCCATTATATCCTCTCTTTCTTTCCATCTCATAAAATGCATTCACTTACATATCTGTCTATATGCTATGTACAGAGATCTGTCCATCCATCCATTTACCACGTGATCTCCTACCGGCTTACCTCTATCTATCTATCTATCTATCTATCTATCTATCTATCTATCTATCTATCTATCTATCTATCTATCTATCT
>JBCAUA010094626.1:0-10414 GCA_038406235.1 Peronia verruculata
TTCTAGATCGGAAAAAAAAAAAATGCATGAAATATTTGGATCGAGATCTAGATCTAGATCTAGATCTAGATCTCTAGATCTATATGTCTAGCATTTTTGGGCTTTTTTTTTTTTTTTTCTTTTTTAGAGTTTATTTATTTGTTTATTTATTTTATGTGGTTGTTCATCCTCATTCATTACTAGACTAGATCTAATGTAGGCATTTTGGAAGATAAAGATCTAGATCTAGATCTAGATCATTGCAAACTCAATGTCTACTTTTCTAAAGTGGCCGACACATGTTTTAACGCAAAATTGCAATTTGGTTACCACTCTTAGCAGTCGTGACCCTTTTAACGTCCTCTAGATCTAGATTTAGATCTAGCTAATCCTCTAATCTTGATCGTAAGCTTTGAAAACAGGTCTAGATCTAGATCTAGATCTAGTCTAGATCTTTTCAGGATGTGAAAAATGTCGGCATTTTTTCATTATACTCATGAAATGTGGATGCAGTGTAAAAACCACATTCACAAATTTTGATAGCATGTTGTTGAAACCAATCAGATTGATACTTTTTAGAACTAGGGTCTATGCGATGGATGACCTCCGTCACTGATGAGGGCTGGATTTAGATCTAGAATTAGAACAACATTCTCATTGCTCACATCAGACACGGAGCTTCGTCGATGAGCAACTTAATTTGATCAAATCAGATAATGATCGGATTATCACAGTAATTTAACTTCAAAGTATACAATAAATGCAACGCTTCGGGTCATGTGTATCCAATGCAAAAGCCAAAACTGATAATTTTACCTCTTGATTACCACTTGTCTTGCAAATCACGAGCGAGTGGTTGTTAGCTCGATCTCGTTGCACTGTTCACGTCACCTTGGAAGTGACAAATGTCGTCGCCACAAATTCCGTACGCCTAGTGATAGGTCTCGGTCATTGCTCGTGCTTTCGGTGTACACCTTGGGAATTGCCCCGGGGAAAAGAAATCTTATAGAGATATACATGCAAGATGACTTTATGAATATGTGTATTAAAAATAATAAAAATAGAAACAGAATAAATTAGAGATCTTTTGACTGAAAACTGGCGACGGAATGATCATCTCTCACACAGACAACGGCATACCAGCATTGCCATCAGAAGCCTAACACGGACCCACAGGGAGCAAGATTCACAGACAGGCCAAAGAATTTACGTTCTATATCATCTATCAACCTCTTGGTGGAGGTTATCTTGAAACAATATTTGGAGGAGAAAATTCGAGGCAGAGATAGAGAAGACGCGAAATCAGGAGAAGGCACAAATCAGGAAGCATGTAAAGGAATCTTTTGTAGAGAACCCATATTCTCATGCCAGTTGAATTGATGTGATTAGCTGTATTTAAACGACCCGGTTGCCGTTCTCCACTAGTCAAATAGACTGTGAAAATTGCAATGAGAATTACTGTAGAAATTATTATAACTTTGACAAATGCGACGTAGACACGTGCATAACAACAAGAACAAAAGCAACATTAGCACAATGTAAAGACAGCACTAATGACAAAAGTAAGCTCAAATCCTGTCTAAAATTCTATTAATGTTGCATTTTTGGTTCACGTGTTTGAAACAAGACAAGATAGTCTTTTTTTTTTTCAGCAGTCCAAAGGACGATACAGTCTTTCACGCCTCATTTTGGATGTACATAAATAAAGCAATAGTTTAACCGAGTAACAATATTGTTGTGATGCTCTGGGAGTTTGTGTCTTCAAGTTAAATCCTTTAGCGCCAAATATCTCAGTTAGAGCTATCCCCAAGACATATATTTTATCTTTATCATTTTTTTTTTTAATTCTAAATTCAATGATACCTTACGGAAAAAAAAAATCTGAAGCGAAATATTCATTTGACAAATCAAATGAATGGCATGGTGGTTCTGTCAGGGACCATATTTATAATCATGGAATTCTGACATCGGTGACACCGCCTTTCCCGGTGGAGCTACGGCGGCCATTGCAGGCAGAGCTGTGCTAGACCTAGGTCAGGGTTATCCTGCAGTTGGCAGAACCAAAGCTATGGGGTACCGAACTTAGCACTTTCGTGAAAAGTTTATCTGTAATGGGCTTGCTTCTGCTGATCAGAGGTGGGTTCGGCCAAAAGGTAGTAAAAAAAAAAGAGACTTATAACTAAGCTTTAGATATCTAGACCTAGCCTAGATCTAGTCTAGATCTAGAGATCTAGATCTAGATCTAGAATCTCGATCTAGATCTAGAATTCATTTTGTTAATTGTAAGGAGGTCTAGATCTAGATCTAGATCTCCTGGACTGTTTCTCGTAAACATAATGTAAAAGAACTGTAGTGGAACTTCAATTCAAAGTGGCAATCGCCATTTGGCAGCGGATCTATGGTCGCAACAGACCCGTAAATCTTACTCGAAAGCTGTTATTTATAAAATATAGATCTAGATTTAATCTACATCATTGTTTAAACAACACCGGAATACTGCAATTACAGTCAATCTTGCCTTGTTGTTTTCACATGGAAGTGAATCCATGTATTTCACTGGTGGATCCATAGAGAAGACATACGAAATTTAATGCCTTAAATCTTATCCTAGCTGACTCATAGGCATGATACAATATCATGTTAATCATTTTAAAGAGACCCCGTTAGGGCTAGGATATGGCTAAGGTTAAGGTTAGCGTTAGAGTTAAGGGACTAGAGTTACGGTTAGGAGTAGGCCTAAAATTGACATTGAGTAACTCATAATCAGCACGGTGCCTGCCCAACCCTAGAGTATTCATCCACACTTTCACAATACACCGCCCTAGGCTTACCTTTCCCGTAATGTTCAGATTTATAAGTGTTCATATAAAATCAGATAAAAGCTTAGCTATTCCACTGTTTTGATATAGAATAGATGACAAATGATAACGTTATTCCTATGCCGCCCCCCCTCCCCCCATCTTTGGTATAAAAACAGGAAAAACAGTGCTATGGGTGCTACAAAATAAAGGCTATGATTTCTCAGTCTCAGCCCCGGATCTTTTCAACTCAGTTGTTGCTTCAGATTTTTTTTTCTTTTTAAATCACGAAACTGAGTGATTTTCAGTTTCACCTTTTTTGCTGATTTTTCCCGCATACCTTTTACCTAGACTGCCCCAAAATCTCTGGAACCTTTAGTGATTTAATCTTATGTCTGATGTTCCTGGCTTTAAAGTTTTCTCTTGCGTTATCTGACTGAGAAAATTCTTTCTCTACCTTTTTTTCGTTTCGTTATCTTTTTGAAGTTCTCTACGGCCTCTGACCCCATGTGTTCCCTCTCCAGTATTGTTGATTTTGATTTGGGCTCTTCCAATTTTGTGAATTTTGCCCCCTTTTCAAATTGTTAAGATTCCTTCCTGTTCTTTGGTGTGGCCCTGAGGAAATCTTCCACTGGGACAGGGCGGTCTGGCCGGACTGTGTCTTTTCTTCCCATTTTCTTTTAGGCTTAGTCGCTTCTTCTATTTGCCTATCTTATCGTTCAGTCTTGTAGCAACAAATATTCAGTTGACGACTAACGGTCTGGATTTGATACAAATGGAAAAGACGCGTATAATCGTCATTAGACCCCCCCCCCCCCCCGGTATAAACTATCAAGTCTCCTCTGATCTCATTCTGAGTATGTAGTCACAGTAATCGGGAGGGTACCATTTGCTTTTCCTTCCAGCTCTGAAAGGCTAAACATCTTTCTTTTTCATTATAATTTCAACGACTCGACATAGAGTATAAAGTTTTACCATCAGTCTTCTGTAATTGAACATCTCTGCTTCTAAGCACCAAGCTTCATGATTGCCACTTCCACTCATTTTTTTGGAAGCACAATGCTGGTACAGTTACCAGGTCTAGGTCACCTTCTCACATAGTTCTTTTACTTTTCTAATATCTATCCCATTGCAAAAAACAATGTTCACGGCTTCTGCCAAATTTTTTGACTCATCAGGTCCACAAATTGTTTTTTCCCCGCAAAAACATCTCTCATGACCCCAGTTGGTCCTCAAATGTCAATTCTTCCTCTCCTAATTTTTCATCATCAGAAGATTCAGGTTGTCAAGAAGGTCAAACTCTCTCGTCTCAGGAGATTCCAGAACGCAAAGTGCATTTCTCGTATTGCTCCGCACTAGCGTAAATATTGCTGCATAGTAATGGATTCTTTACAATGCGCCTTCGGACCAGGGTCACATACTATTCGTCCCTTAAAAGATGGACTAGTAATAGATCTAGCTGCAGACAAGATGCTGTCGCTTTCACAGACACTCATCATCATGAAGCTTCATGTCTGGAGCAGAGGTTGGTGTGGTATGTTTCTCCATCTCTCTCTTTCACTCGGGGACCTCATACAGTCTGCTGTAGGCAAAGCAGACACGGCCAAAACCTGGGAGTGTAAGTTTGCTGAGGCCAATGATTGTCTTGTTTTTTCTGACGTCCATAGTCTAGTATCAAGATAGTGTTTTGTTCCTATTGATTCTGACGTTAGTTGGTATTAATGATGAGAATCCTAGGCCTGTGCTGGTAAACGCACTTCCTCTGATGTGAATCTCCTCACGTGTTTCATAATTAGCTTTTAGGCAAGTTTATTTCTTGATGTCTTCGCCCGCGTCTTCCTCTGCCCGTCCCTGCCAACTACTATATGCACGGCTCTACAAGAGGATATTTGAGCAACTGTCAATTTTCTTCCTCTGTCTGACTGAGATCTTCATGATGGTCTGTGGCTTGCCTATGGTTGTCTCCCTTTGAAGTAAAATCTTTTAGTCTTTTTGTCGGACTTTATTGCCAGCATACATTCACAACTCATGTTGAGTCTAGAGTCATTAATTAAACGTCGACAAATACCATAGCTAAGCAATTTGTGCACTGATGTATATTCTACGTGTCTGGCTGTAAAGTACTTTGGTCTTCAAATACATCGAGACTTACTGGTGGAGGCGCCTTGCAGGTGCTCTTTATTTGTTCTTTATTCACTAAACTACTGACTCACTAACCACCTCAGATGCAGTAATTTAATATCTATCGAGAATTAGGTACAGCATCATGGCCGTCTATTCTTCCCCCTCCTTTCCTTACCCTTCCCGTATTCTTTGACAGGGATGCCATGACTGCATGAGTCGCTCTTGTCCAGACCACGAGACGTGCCGAGACAACCATTGACAGCGTGACTAAGTCAGCCATTGGAGTCTCTGTCACATACATAATAATAATGGCCTCACACCACGGTGTCTCCTGACTTCCCATCTCTTGGTGCATAGGCAAAATATTCCAAAATGCCCTGCGTTCAAGGGGACTGGTCTCTATAGACGTTATAGAGCCGGCACCGAGATAAGAAGAAAAGAGGGGAGGGACGGAAGGGGCAGGGGACAAATAGAGATGAAAGCCGAAGCTTTTGTAATTTCTATGTCATTGTCCCATTGTGCAAGTGAAATCGCATAGTATATTTTTTTTCTTCGCGCCAAGCTGCCTGCTGCCTGGACACCAACAGTAGACTAAGAAGAATGATATATCAAGAGCGAAGTTCCTCTGCTAATCTTAGAAGGGTCGACTGATATGGCTCTCTCATTGTTACAGGCTCATTATGAGCTAGGAAATTACTTATATTTATATATATATAACTACCACCAAAAAGCATGCAATCCCAAGCCAGTCGTCTTCTGTAACACTTTAGGGATTAACCAATAGATTTCGATGAACTAGAAAGATGAATTTTCTTCACTCACACCCTATCTAAGTATACGCCTATGCCAGCACATAGGCAGTGGAACAAGGTGGTCAGAACAGAAACCTCACAGTCACAGACTCAGTAACCCAAGAATTAAAATGACTCGTCCTTCATAATGCAGTGTCTAACACGCCTGACGGGGCGAAAACTTGTCATTAGGACTGGAGGCTACGTGCAAGTCAGTGTTGTATAGAGGAAGATGACACAGCTCTATATAATGGACTGACTTAAGATGTAGATCTATGGCGTTTGTGTGTTGCACACACTGTTGAGGAAGCGTTTAGCAATCACCTTTTGAACCAAGGAAGCTCTTCACACCACACTGGTAATGTTGGCCAGACTTTCACGTTATCCGCTATCATTCTGACTTTTTAGGCATTTAAATGTTTGCTAGTTAATATCATCTTAAGAGAGTCAGCTTTGATTCCCCACCTTTCCGTATTTCTAGATCTATTTTAAATCCATCCATTGATGTCTGTCTGATAGTCGGAGATAAGCTTAAATATTGTAATGTTCGTTCCAAGTTAGTTGCTTTTGGATACGTCTGTTCTTGACTGGCAGAAAATTGTGCCACCCTGCGCTTGGACAACAACAACAACAACAACATACAATAACAAACATCATACACACACACACACACACATACAAACACACATACACACACACACATGCACACACACAACCTTATGGTGTAAACTATTATGAGATAAAACAACCTAGGTAACAGGTAAAAGATGAACAAACAACGTAAGACAATGTTTTGTACAAGTATAACATAATATCAATAACGATAACAAAAAATGTGTCACTTCGGGTTAAATGTCAACAGCTGATGAGATCTTTCATTTCTTGAGATGTTGGTGACTCTACCTAATTTGTTGTTAGTTGACAAGTTGTGTCCCTTTGGTGCCCCCTCCACCTTCCCCGCTCACCCGGACACAGCCCCTCTCCCGCTATCTTCTGGGGTTTTTTTTTTTCCGGAATTCATCATGATAAAGGCAGTTTGTTTTTTTTTACGAATAACCTACACTATGGTCATATCCAGACCACTTCGAGTTTGTGAGAAAGGCCCCATAACGTTCAGACCAGCCCAGGACGTCAAGGTTGTGTTGATAAAGAATTGCGACAACAGCAGATGGAAGTGTGGACCCACGGCCAAATGTTACAGGCAAAATGTTGAGTTACATGTACTTACTTCATGAATAGTCCCATAGAATTGTACGTTGGTTGTTGCAGTTTGTTACATGCAATGATGTAGGTCCGTAATGTGCTCTCCATTCCTGCGCTGTTGAGGGTCTTGAAACGATATCATGGAGATATGAATCAAGCGATTTGTACTCCCTCCCCCCCCCCTCCCCCAGAATTGCGCACAAGAAATGATTCCACGTCTTTAGAATTATAGCAATGTTTGTAGACTGATGACATGTTGATGTGAACATTTTGGACGCCAGCCTGGTTGCAACTGTTGAGGTTTACTGACTTTCGGACCAACCAGGGATAGGTCTAAAGTGCTAAAAAAAAAAAACTGTCTCCAATTTGTGCTTTTTGTAGAACACAGAACGAGCATGGTGCTGAGGGATAGAGCCAAATGGAAGCACGGAGTGGAACTCTACCTGGTGCTCTCGGCATTTTTCTTGTCGCCTGTGTCAGTCTGGAAGTTTCCCCTCATCTGGCAGCAAAATGGTGGAGGTCAGTCTTTGACTGGGGACATACGGATGCGGGAGCGAAGATAGAACAAAGAAGCTGGGAGGGGGATGCATATATAGCTGACAGAGGGGACTGAGGTGAGGGATGTGAGGTTTCAAAGGATTCAACAGCAACTTCTTATATAAATTCACACTAACCCTCTTATCTTGAGGGCCGTTCGGATCAAAGTTTCGCTCATCACCATTTTGCATCGAATTCCTTTCCACACAGCTCACAATGACTCATGGTCAAGTCGTATCACCTGAGGGCATAAACTGTTCTCTCCTAAACATAAAGCTCAATATCGTCATAGAAACCCTGACATTACAGAAATTTTTGTTGACATGTTTAGGGTTAATGTTATTTGGAGGATGCATAGTTTATTTGAAACTGGAGTTGGCTACGCAGACAATTTTGAGCGATTTAACATAATGGGTGTACTGTCTACATTGTGCGTTTCGGCACTCAATGAAATGAAAGCTTGTAGCCAGTGCAGCACAGCAAAATGGTGGGCTTCACTCAGAAATATACATCACCCAGTGTACTTATTGAAAATAGTATTATAAGCACCCGTTTGAAGAAACAGCACTCATGTATCTCGCACAAAAGTCGAGTCAAGACCAAATAAACGTATGACGAAACAGAGAAACATTTAAAAAAAAAAAAGCGCAGTTTAAAACCATGGTTGTCTTGGAAGAAAAAAGAAGAAAAGAAAGGAACAAATTAAATCATAGAATTCGTTTATAAGAGTATTGTCAGATACAATATTATTTACATTTATCTGGAACATCGAAGTACGCAGGTGTTTTCCTAGACCGATCAATAAAGTGTATGTGTGTTTGTGTGAGTAAAGGCCTGAAATTGAAACAGTTTTACCCTCAATGTCTTCTTTCCACCAGTGGCTTTGCTTATTCCGTACGCCATCTTCCTGGTGACACTTGGACTGCCCCTTGTCTATCTCGAAGTCTCATTGGGCCAGTTCATGCAGAAGGCGGGGCCAGGAGTATGGGGCGTGGTTCCCATATTAAAAGGTGAGTTTTAAACTAGTTACAAAACAGCGACATATTCTGATATTCTGTTGTTAGGATGTAATTGCATATGAATCATAGAATTTATTATTTTTTACTGTTTATTTCTGCAACTTTCAAATGAGTAGAATATGATAATCAATGTGATTCTGAACTGCCCTCTCTGTCTTCAGCTTTTTCAGTATGAAAATAGTTGTGTCACTCGATGACAGACAATCAGGTGGCTTTGAACTACCTTTCTCTATAAATTTACTCAGTGGAATCTGAAGACTATCTTCTGTTGAGCCGTTAACATCTTTGAACCTTTGTTCAAATGTATACCTTAGACTGTTTTTGAATTTGTTGTGTTGACCAATCAGGACTGAGCGCCACCAGTATGCTGATCTGCGTCCTGCGAGTCTCCACCCACATCATTCAGACGTCATGGTGCGGGAATTTCTTATACAGGATTCTGTCCAATCAACTGCCTGATTGCTTGACAGGCTCAGCGAAACCCCGCCTGCTGACATATAAGGGTGAACATGAAAATGTGTCAGTGCTTTTCATTCTGCTTTAGATTTGTTAGCGTCATCTCAACTCTAGCGCACATTTAAGTTTTTTAAAAAATAATTTCAGTAAAGCCTATTCCTATGAATGAGTACAAGCAGGTTTTTCACAAGAAATAGTTTTTGTATACAATATATGTTTTGTTCAACAATTTTTACGTTTCAATTTCATGGACAGTTTTAATCATGATTTGATCTCCAATGGTGAAATCAACCAACCAACCAACCAACCAACCAACCAACCAACCACCAACCAACCAACCAACCAACCAACCAACCAACCAACCAACCAACCAACCAACCAACCAACCAACCAACCAACCAACCAGCCAGCCAGCCAGCCAGCCAGCCAGCCAGCCAGCCAGCCAGCCAGCCAGCCAGCCAACCAACCAATCAATCAACCAACCAACCAACCAACCAACCAACCAACCAACCAACCAACCAACCAACCAATCAACCAACCAACCAACTAGCCAAACAAACAAACAAAAAATAAAAAAACAAAAAAAAAAACACACACATATACAAAAAAAAAAAAAAAAGAGTGAACGAAAGAGGGACGGACAGAGAGAAAGATGCTGGAGTGTTGAACTTATGGACAGCATTTTACAGTGACGACATCAAGAATGACAAGGAAGGAACACTACACACAATGGTCAGTGAGTGAGCCAATGAGTGACCACTGCTGATATCTCTTTCTTGCCCCTTTCCTTGCTCCTTCCCCTCTATTTCACATAAGCACCGGTACAAGTTCTGAGCTGGAGACAAACATGGTCGAGCAGTCCTCATCACTGCTGTCAAATAAAGGGAAGAAAGACAGAGAGGAAGAGAGAGAGAGAGAGAGAGGGAGGGAGAGGGGAAGAAAGAATATGGGAGACTAGGGTCGTCACATTGTGCGGTACTGCCTATGCAGTGATGCCGTACGCAATATATTTCTATACGTGGAATATGTAATACACATATGATATTGATTTTAAAAAAAAAAGCAGCAATAATAATAATAATAATAAAATAAAAACAACAACAACAACAACACACGCACACATACACACACACCCATAATACAAATACAACCTTTATATTAAAGGAAAAACCTGTCCAGACTAACAGATCTAATCACAAGGGTCAGTTCAGGCAAACAGAATGTCTCTGCCTCCCGCAAGCTGTCAGTGACGTCCATACGGTACCCGCACACACTGACCATCACTTGTGATTAATGAACTGAGCTGTAGACAACTTTCTAATTATAGTTCATGATGGAATGCTGGATGCATTGTCCGCAATACAGATATTTCCCTGAGCATATCTGTGGCGGGCTGATGTATTAAATGCATAGCTCACCTCCATCCGAATTCGTACAACAACAACAACAACAACAACAACAACAACAACAACAACAACAACAACAACAACAACAACAACAACAACAA
>JBCAUA010094637.1:0-10414 GCA_038406235.1 Peronia verruculata
ACATATATATATATATATAATTAATTTTTTCTACATATTTTTTTCTTTATATTTTTATCAATTTATCATTTGTCTGGCAAAATTACCAGATGATAAGTTTATACCAGGCAGACAAACAGGTAGATGGATAGGTAAACAGACATATAGATAGTCAGGCAGACAAACAGACAGATATACCACAAATAGACTGACGGGCTACAGGCCGAATGACTGACTGACGCACTAAGCACACACACACAAAAAAAAAACAGCAACTCAAACATTCGAATGTACCATTTTTCTCCTGCTCCTTTTGTACAGTTTGGAAACATGTTGGAAGTCAATGAAAAAAAAAAAAAAAACGGTCAAGAAGACTGTGGGTCATTACCGTGAGAAGTAAATTGTTACTAAATCATACAATTCTCATGACATACAGTTAAAAACAGACCCCATGGCATGGTTTATATTTCTGCTGTGTCTGTTAGGATCCCGATTTTATCTAATCTTTGTAAGCTGAAATATTATAAAAATCCTCGTCACTATAAAATATGGATTCAAACCCTCCATTTTGCAGACATTTCTCTGACGGGAGACACAGTAAGAAAGCAGTCTGGTCCATATCAGTAGAAGATAGGCAGAAATCCGAGACTCCTGGCGAGCTAAGGTTCCCCGTGAGCAGTTTTGCCCGTGCGGACGAGTGACATTCATATGACGTGTCGGACTCATAAGCGTCGAGTTGTAATCTCTGATGCAGGTGAATTACTGCGGGAGAATAGCCGGTTCGCTGACACGTTTTTTCATAGGGCTGTGAGAATTAGGTCACTGCATGTGACTAGGGTTACTGTTCTCACACATTAAATTGTGTAAGAAATTATCTATCATTCCTGGTTTATTATGCTATACTGGCGTGTGAAAATGGACTAGATTTTATTTCTTTCAAACTGTGGACAACACACTTTTAGTAAAATACACATTTTTTTTTTTTTTTTTTATATTTGTTTTTCTCTTTTTTTCTTTTTTTTTTTTTTTTCCTTTTTGTTTTTCTTTTCTTTTTTTTTTTTTTTTTCTTTTCTTTTCTTAAAAATTGTTATTTCTTTACTCCCAAATAGCTAACAACTTGAAAAAAAAAAAAGATAAATAAATGGTGAGTAAATAAATCGAAAGAAAACGCTCAATAAAGAATTTTTAAGAGTTGATTGAAAGAAAATCTACTCTATGATATGCTATAACTGTGATCACTACAAAAAAATAATTATTCTAAACATTTTGCACTGTTAAACATGCATTATAGTTAGCATTGCTACCACTTAACTGACAGAAACGGAGAACATAGCATTTAACTATATTTCTTCTGACGATGGTATAGTTTAATCGCTACTCAAGGAGGTTATGCCGTTATAGTGGAGTACGGACTCATGATGCTACCTTAACAAAACACCATGTGTCTAGCGCGCCAATACTGGTCGCCATGGCCATGGGGTTAGGCCTAGTATTGCTGTACGCGAGTTTCATTTAGCTTTGAAAAATTTTACACGTGGTAACAAAACAAAGGCGTTAGTGTTAATGTTAACTAGGTTTCTTGCCTTCATGGGCTTTACATTCAGCACGCGTGATGTCATCAGTCCAATCTCCAGTATAATAGTATAAAATAGTCGCCACTGTACCAACAGATTAGAGCCGTGAACATGTTTTTTTTTTTTTTTGGTAAGTCCGATCACGTTTTGCCCATCTGCTCCTGTGGCTCTCTGGTCCAGTCTTGACAGTTTCCTCTCTGTATCCTCTCTCTTTCTCTCTCTCTCTCTCTCTCTCTTTGGTTGCTAATGCTGATAATCAAGAGGTCATAATCTGAATGGTTCTCAGGCATCTTTGTAATAATTGTCTTCGTTATCTTATCTCCTCCTCCTTCTTCGTCTCACTCAATCTTCCTTTTGTTTGTTTTATTTTGTTTTTGTTTTGTTTTTGTTTTGTTTTGTTTTGTTTTTGTGGTAATTTTTTAAAAAATATTTTTCATACCTCTTTCTTTTTTCGTAATGTTTGTCTTCCTTTTTCACCTCTCTTCTTTTTCTGTTGTCTATTTCTTCTGCTATCGCTATATCTCTATGATATTCTGCTATTTTCCACACAATTAAATGATGTAACATCTGATCTACACAAGGTGTTTCAAAAACAACAACAAACAAACAAACAAACAATCAAACCTTCCCGGCACATCCTTGCACCTGCAGCCAGTTCACCCCCCCCCCCGCCCCACATACACACACACTTCCGTCCCTTACTCCACAGCTAGTCTCCAATACTTCTTTTAGGCATCCCATCAAATGAAATTTACACTTCTAATGAAGATTATGATGTGCAATGCAGAATCGACGCCGATTTTCAAAGCCATTGCAATTAACGGCTCTCTGTATCGTCTACTTTTAAAACATTCACGACTCTCATAACTTCTCTACAAGTTCTGTTGCAGTTTGTATACATAGGGTTTCTAGTTTTTCTTTCTTCTTTTTTTTTTTTTTTATTCCCCTATCATCATCATCATCATCACCTTGCCCCTGCTGAAATCAGCCTCTCTTTCCGACCATTTTATGGCATTGCGCCACCTGGCGGGCCAGCCCCTGATTGATTTTGCGCGTGCGCCTCACGTGGTTGGTCTTTGTGAAAACATTCATCCGGGAGTTCCGAGGCGGAACGAAAAACGAAGAGGGTACATTGGTAGACTCGTTTCGCCTCTCGCCTCGCTCTTTGCCTTCCGGCTCGGCCCGACCCCCGTGGGGGTTTCCAACTGACCTGAGTGGCCCTCGCTCTGAGGCTGTGAAAGATGGGACTCTAGGTCTGCTCATCTCATCGACTAGCTCGTCTCTGGCACATTGAGCACTCAGTGAGTACTGCTGAGTACGGAAAGGAAAAAACAAAACAAAACAAAACAAAAACAGAAAAGCCAGAGGTGG
Source organism: Peronia verruculata (assembly GCA_038406235.1). Taxonomy (NCBI): domain Eukaryota; kingdom Metazoa; phylum Mollusca; class Gastropoda; order Systellommatophora; family Onchidiidae; genus Peronia; species Peronia verruculata. The sequence goes on from JBCAUA010094637.1 coordinate 2,925, forward strand.
CCGTTTTAGTGCATTCCAATCTAAAATAACAATGAAATGTTATGTGTGTTTATGTGTGCGTGTAAGCGTGTGCGTGCATGTGTGTGTAGGCCTTTATGTCTGGCCATAATGTCCACAACAACAGGCGCTTTTACTACTGAGGTATAAAGAAGACAAAGCATGAGGAATAAGTCAGACAGAGAGAAGGTAGAGGGTGGGAGACAAATGAACAAGCATAGAGAGAGAGAGAAAGAAAGACATTCACGAAACGTAAACACCATAATTATACAGAGAGAAATAGAGAGAGAAAGAGTAAGAGAATGAGAAAAACAGAGAGAAATAGAGAGAGAAAGAGTAAATGAATGAGAAAAACAGAGAAATAGAGAGAGAAAGAGTAAGAGAATGAGAAAAACAGAAAGAAATAGAGAGAGAAAGAGTAAATGAATGAGGAAAAACAGAGAGAAATAGAGAGAGAGAAAGAGTAAATGAATGAGAAAAACAGAGAGAAATAGAGAGAGAAAGAGTAAGAGAATGAGAAAAACAGAGAGAAATAGAGAGAGAAAGAGAATGAGAAAAACGGAGAGAAATAGAGAGAGAAAGAGAATGAGAAAAACAGAGAGAAATAGAGAGAGAAAGAGAATGAGAAAAAAATGAAGAAATAATGTATGTCCGGTGACGTTATCTCGAAAGTGGCTCAATTTCTTAACGCTGCCGCCATCGAGGAGTTTGAGAGTAGTAAATGGATATTACTGAGTACGGAAGGAAGAGAAGATCGGAGGTAGCAGTTTCTTACTGCATTTCAGACATCACCTCCAGGATGGGTCATAAAAAAATATATCATGATTGAGGTAAAAACTTGATGTAAGAGGTGAGACACAGTAAAAGTAAGAAGAATGGTTGGTATGAACGAGGTCTGGCATAGACGTGTATTGTAACTGGGTATCGACAGAGTTATGGCTTCATTCTCTCAAGATTGAACACACACACACACACACACACACACACACACACACACACACACACACACACACACACACACACACACACACACACAGACAGAGAGACAGAGACAGAGAGAAAGAGAGAGAGAGAGAGAGATGAACTTTCAGGCTGCTGACAAAACAGACTACTCCATTATCTCGATAAACCTCTTGACCGCAGTGTTCTTGAAAATGACCCCATCTTCCCTGCAAAAAACGCAGTTTTTACCATAGACAGAACAAGCCTTGCCTTTTAGACACGGTAGTGAAAAGGTTATTGCCCACATTCCGATAGGGCGCCAACAGTGACAGGCATTTTCTTCTTTTTTTTTGAACTTGTCAGGCAGGCCACGCCGATTACGCACACGGGTCAATACTTTTCAACCCCATTCGCGACAGGGGCGGAAGGAACCACTGGATGCCATGACGAAGGCGGCCTGTGCTTTAATGCGACATTAGCAGGACCAATTAATGCCTTTGTTTATTTGTTCGTTTGCCACACTGATCGACAGAATCTCTCCCCCCCCCCCTCCCCTCCTCTTACACTGGGCTGATTATGGATCGAACATGTCACCAGCCCCCTTCTCCCCGCCCCCCAATAATATACTTTACGTTACGTTCTATAAACGTCTTCCAACCTCCTAGTGGAAGTTTTCTCGACGGTTCAAAAAAACAAACAAACAAACAACAAACAAACAAACAAACAAAAATCCTGTTTAAAATAATAATAAAAACCCTGTCTTGAAAACTCCTGTCTTTCGCTTCTGAAAAAAAAGAGAAAACAAAACAACAACAAAAAAACTAATAATAATAATCATAAATCCTGTCTTAAAAAAATCGAAAAGGTGTTAAAGGTCTTCCACCACGAGGGTCTAAGATAAAGATGCTGGTCTTATAACACCTCACAATAATTACTGAACAATTACCATGGAGGATAGTAACAAATACTGACAATTTGTACGGAATGAGAGAAGAATTCAAAACCCAAACGAATAAGAAATTGGTTGTATGAAAATTATAAAAGTACTTTTAAGTTTGTTTGTGTATGTGTGTTTCTTTCTCTCTCTCTCTCTCTCTCTTTTGTCCTTTTTTCCTTCCTTAAATTTCGTTCTTTCGTTCTTTCTTTCTTTCTTTCTTTCTTCTTTCTTCCATACCTCCTTCTTTCTTTCTCCCTTCCACAATATCACCTTTGTATCTTTCTTATGTCTTCTTTTTTTTTTTTTTTATTACTTTATTTGTTCGACCATATGGATAACTGCACATTTATTACATTTCTTTTCTTTATTTCATATTTATTTTCTTAATGTCTAAGGCACAAAGAAAGAGGGAAAAAAGGAGGGAAAAGAAAATGAACCAAAGATAAAGAAGAAAGAGAAACCGAACAGCCGCAAACATATAAATAACGGTAGCACAGGCGTGCTATCAGCTAGTAGCATGAATGTCCAATACCAAGACAAATGTTATCAGCAGCGATAAATATTTATAATTCATGAGCGTGACCGATTGCCAGCCAATCCGGCTATCGTTCCCGTCACGTCAACTAACCTGGGTCTGGCCTAAGGGTCCCTTCACACTAGGCCACATTTAGAGACATAATAACTGCTCTTACTCCTCGTCTATAATGCGGCTCTCTCTCTCTCTCTGGTTTTTTTTTTTTTTTTTCATAAGCCTTTCAATCCTGAGATAGTATGATTATCTCACCTCTAAGTAGCTGCCTGATTTTATTGAGAGTTTTTGTGGATAGAAATTTGGAATTGAAAATTTTTGCCTGGACAGAGGCACTCCGCCAACTCTTCATCGATTTTGAACTGCCAAGGGTTGTTTCGGGTGCGTAACGTACACACGGGACATTCGAAATGTATTCGCCCTTATCCGAGAAGGCCGGTTCTTGACTACTAAATTGCAAAAAAAAAAAAAAAAACCCTCTTTGGACACCCTATATAATTATAACATGGTCGCTATAATACCCAACTCTTTATATAAGGAAATAAATATGAAAACTAAAATAAAATAAGAAAAAAGAAAAAAAAAAAAGGAAAAGAAAAGAACAGAACAGAAAGAAATTAACATAAAATAAAATCAATAAGACAAACAAACAAAATCAAAATGTAAAAAAGAATAAATAGGGAAGGACAAAATGACGAATCAGTGATGCAAAGTCAAACACAAAATGAAACTGATAAAACGAGGACAAACAAAAACAATACAAAAATTTAAAAAAAAAAAAAAAATTGCAACTGAATAACTATAACACAATTTGCCACGCCCTCCTTCACAAATCTCTTCAGTCGGACAAACCTCTTACGCAATGCTCGAGGTATAAACTGTCTGGATGGATGGGTGGGTAGTTCAAACCTCGGAACTGTGTCACGCACTACAATCCCGTGTTCAAAGTTGTTATTGTTGTTGCTGTTGTTGTTGTGGTTTGTTTATGCAGCTGCTGATGTTGTTCTGATGTTACTAAGGTGACAACCGCAGAAACCATACTTTGAGAGAGCTTTACCACGCGACGGTGTCCCGCAATCCGATTAGACGGCATCTGGTTTTTTTTTACGTCACCGTCCGAACGGAAACAGATCTCCTGACCCTTTACATCGTGGGGAAGGGAACAGACAGAGCTCCAGATTGTAGATGGATGGTTCACAAGATGGATGGATGGACGGACGGATGGATGGATGGATGGACAGATACGTGGATGAATGGATGGGTGGAACCATGGATGGATGGATGGATGGATGGATTGATGAATTGTTGGATGGATCTATAGATGGTTGGATGAAAAGCAGGATCTATGGATGGAGGGGGTGGATGGATGGATGGATGGATGGATGGATGGATGGATTGATGGATTGGTGGATGGATGGATGGATGGATGGATGGATGGACAGAGGGGCGGGCGGACGGATAGATGTTGGATGGATAGATGGATGAATCGTTGACGGGTTCGTTGGATGGATACTTGTATGGATGTTTTATCGCTATAATACCACATGATCCATCAATTTTCACCTGGTGTCAGTGTTTCCTAACAGCCCAGACAGTTATAACACTTGACCCTGTCTAGCTAGTGATAATTTTGCATCACTTCTTATCTACGATTGCACATAGACCTACCTATCACCAGTAAATTGTTGTTCTCACCTGTTAGCACGTTTTAAGTACTCATAGCAAGTACTCATCTGAGAGTTCAAAGGTCAGTCGGCTGACGTGATTGAACTTAAAATGAAAATTAATGCTAATCGTCCATGTAGATCCAAATTCATCACTTATACGTCATTCTATCTGTCTATTTCCTGTCTGTCCATCCCTCCGCCTGTCTCTCTGTCTCTCTCTGTCCGTCTGTCTGTCTGGTTTGTTTGTCTTCTGTCTGTTTTCTGTCAGTTCGTCTGCCTGCCTGTCTGTCTATCTGTTTTTCTTTCTATCATTGTATTGCTTTCTAGCAAGTTAATAATTTATTTCACAGGCTAAAAGTTCATAATATGCGTTGAACAAATAGTCTTTTGTCTGTGCCTCTGTACTGCAAAATATTATCCGTCTTTTATGCATGGCATCTACATCTCAAACCTCACCCCTTTTTCTTTCTAATTCTTGGTCTGGGTTGCAATTTCATGTGCGAGGTAAATATCAACATAGATGTACCTCATATTTATTTGTGCAAGATAGCGGTGTGCCTCTAAAGCATTCCAGTGAAAACATATGCTTAGCAAGAAGACGATAATGATGTATAGCGACGTACTCTTGACTGTACGCACATCTAGTACTACCAAATTCCTTCATTTTCCACAGGCATCCGTTTGCTTTACGATCTGGCATTTTCATTATTCTCATGATAAGTCACCCATTTAGTTGGTAAATTAAGCCTGAATTGATTTGGTTTTCAAATAATGTTCTTCTATAGAGACGTTAAATTAGCAGGATAAATACCAACTATTTCATGGGAATTTTGTGATTTGAACTAAAATTCTAGAAATCCCATTTTCAATCTAACTATAATAATTAACATTCTCAGTTGGCAAAACTACTTCTAAGGAATGCACTTTAGATTTATTACTGTTACATGTTACCTTCAAACATGAACATATTGGAAATTTAGTGCAAATGAGCTGGTGTACTGGATAGTTATACTGTGACATTGTCGAGTTGTAAACATACTTACCCGAACTTTACTTAATCTACTCCTAGTTTCCAGTTTACCAGAGCGCAGATTGTTTACGAGAGGGAGTTGAACCGTTGACAGGAGTCCTAAATAAATGGTAAGACATGATTAGCACTGTATTGCCTAGCACTGAGTATCTGCAGACCTTGTCTGGCAGCCCAGAATTAGAAAGGAGGACAGAGTGCACACCATATTGACCTATGAAGAGCCCTCGTCGTCAGATGGTACCCTACTGCAAAGCGTTGAAGATCTTCGTTGCACCTATCATAACATTATCAAAACAACATCACTTGGTAGTTCCGTATTTCATCTGTGAATGATCGATGACTTTCCGAATTTCGGAATATCTCGGAAACATTACTTTTGTCCACTTGCTGATAGGCGTATTTATAATATTACCTTGTAGCTTATACAAATCTGGCTTCAGGTGTGTGAGCTTGTGTTTGAAAAATAATAGTACAGTATATTATGCTTCGTTGGTCCCTGACTGGGGTGGACAAAATAATGAAATGTTAAATTCGATTTGCAAGTTGAACCATTAGTAGTGTTGTAGCAAGGTCTAGAAAATCACAAGCTCTTCGTCTCTGTTGTCTCATATAGATATTATAATTTGCAAATTAACTTCATGTCTGACAATCGATAGATCCGTCATCATCACAAGGCATTGAAGATAGTGATTTCATAATACTTGCTTATCTTTTTTTATCAGTATTGATTTACCACATTTTTTCCACAGAATCCATTTCCCTTGCAATATTCCTCTCTATAAAGGCAAGATACTTATTTGGTATATCAAGAGTCTTGAGATTTCCGAATCCATCAACCTAATTTCACTCCTCCATATTATATATATATATATTTTCCTCACATTTAAATGTTGGATAACAAATGTAGGCGTAGACTGCACAATCAAAAGACTGAAAAGTGCTTACGTAGCACATAAATTCAGGTAACATTAGGATCCAGCTTGGCTTCATTCCAGCTAGATTAAGTCATGGTGGTATTTCAGGTTACTTTAACATAATTTGAAAAAATTAGAAACAGAAGATATGTTGTTTGGTTCGCTTTGTTTCCCAGCATTGCTAGGTTACAGTGAAATCCTTTTTGAAATAAAAGTTCTGAAAAGTTGGCTATTTATAATTTTGTCCAGGATTGTTCAGTAATAGTAAGTTTGGGTTGGTATACTGAAAAAAAAATGCCACTTGGCTTGTCAAACTTAATTTATTTGCCATATTGTGCACAGCGATCTCTCTGTGGGGTTCGGCAATTGTGTAAGTTTCGGCTTTTCATGTTTTCAGGACTATCCATTGTTTTTTCCACTAATTAGGAAAAAAGTAGCGATGTCATATTTTATGTTTGCCTTCTACTATCTCTTTAGTGATCTTTGTGTCCGTCTCCTTCTCTTTCCTGCCTTCTCCAGATTTCTCATCTTTCCTATTTTTTTTTCCTGCTTTTTTAAAGGTATCTGTCTATTTCTCCTACGCTCTGTCTCAATCATTCTTTACTCTCGCCATCCTCTTTTGGTCTATCTATCCTCCCTCCTTCTCCATCTCCCATCTTTCACCTTCTCCTGATCCCACGCTGAGCAGCCGCAGCTGTTAACCTGAATAATCTTCCAGAACCTTTGGATCTACCTAGCAGCAAGAAAACCTGACCACAACCTACCTTTACAAACACTGTATTGTGGACTACTAAAACAGACCGATAACCAATAAGGAATATCAGGAGGAGTGGTTGAGGAGGTGGTGGAAAATAATCAAGAATGTTGCCTCGAAAAATAGAGAAGAGAAGAGAAAAAAAAAAACCAGCCCAGGGGTGAAGATTCTGGAAAAGAATGATGTTTGTTTTCGGGCGCACAACCATGACACATACATGAGGCTTTCATAGTGTTCTCGTAGATACACTATCTGCGTAAATTCCATGCACACACGTTTCCCTGGGTGAGCTTGGATAACGTGTAGAGGAACTCTCTCATAAACGCTGTCAAGTTGTGAGAAGCCAATACCCCTGAGGAGTCTACGCTTCATGTACACCGTACAAATTTAATTCTTTCGCTGCCAGAATCAATCCTTCAGGGTTCATATCACTGTATCTTTTGTATTAAAAGACATTGAGTTTTTAGGATTTGCTGGTTGTAAAACCTAAGATCCATATCTCTGGACAAAATTTGCAATGATCAAAAACAGAAGTTAAAACTGTTACCTCAAGTCTTCCTGCCTCGACTGCCGGTACGTTATTTGTCGGCCTTTCAGCCCCCAGCACTGGAAGATTGAACTTGATTTTTCATTCTTTCTTAGTTGTAGTTTAGAATTTGGCCTTTCAACCTCCATAAGGTGGTTATCTCGGCTCTTCTTTTCATTGGGCGTCTCGTACTG
>JBCAUA010094648.1:0-24035 GCA_038406235.1 Peronia verruculata
ACAATCTTCACAGTGATACTATTAATTCCATATGCTCAAAATTTGACGAGAGCCTGATTTCATCGTGTCGCATCTCATGTCACTAAAAGATGTATTTAAGGCAGTGCAAGTCTTTGAAGGAATACATGAGATATAGAATATACGTTTATAAGCATATATTTGGATATTTACCAGGTGGTGGAGACATGCATGTTGATTATTGAATCTGTGCACCTCATGTATTTTCAGCAGAGAATCCCTAAAAGGGCTGTGTGTTTTGATGAAGTTCATTTACCCACTCTTATCCTTACCCTTTTGTGAATCATATTTCAAACAATTTTGGTATTTTTCTTTATTAAAGTGCTGTCAAGATACCGCTGTGATGATAGCATGTTATTACATTGGCAGATTCTCTTTATCTTGCTAATTATAAGAGACTCATTCTATAGGGAACAGTAGAAAGCATACTGGCCTTGTGTCCCAAAGGGGTTATCTGATTTAGGCATATCTACCTTTCAACAACCTCACAAATTTATTGCCTTCTCATGGGTAACTTTCTTTATGGCTATATTGTCAACTTCATTGGTTCTAGTCATGGCAGCAGAAGGATTTACATTCTAATTATTTGATGAAGTAAAAAAAAAACAATCATTAATGTCATTGAATTTTTAACGGCTAGTTTCATTTTGCACAATTTTGTAGAGCATGATCATATAAGTGCATATTGTCTGTCTCATATTGAAAGCTGTGAGCATTTTGATGGTGATGGTTTTATATATGTTTAGATGTGAAAACTGTTTCTTTCATGATTTGCTTTAAAACCCCACTGCATTAAGTTTATCTCTCCATAGAATTAGAATCCCTGAAACAATGCAGGTGTACATCTTTCTTATAATCATTGGACTTGATTTGTAGTACTTTTGCTTTGTTTCTCTCCTCCTTCTTTCTTTTTTTTTTAACCTTAGAATGTTGTGCAGAAAATTGTTCTTTTCTACTTCATTTCTCCTACCTCTTTAGGCTTCACAGACCTGACTTTGAGTGATCGAGAGAACTAAAAATTTTGTTGCATGCATTGTGTCTACAAAATGTTTTTTATGTGATCATTTATCCCTCAAAATATATTTATGTCTCTATATTGTTGTGAAACTATTTATCAGTTATACAACCTGCACATCTATGCAATCAATCTTAATGCAAAGTATGATTTTTTTTTTAACACAACACTTATATGTAGATATTTATGTACACTGTCTCAAACAAACTGTTCCACCACATTCCCCATTCTGTGAAGACATCAATAAATATTTAGTGTCTCCTTGGGACTACTTCCATTTTAGTTAATTGGAGTTCTTATTACAAACATTGCTTTAAAGAAGAAAGCAGCAGAGAGGAAAGTTTTTTAATTTGTATTATAATTACATGATAATGATCTCATTGTATTTTATTTGCATCCATCACTTTCCTCTTCTGAACCTGGAAAATGGAAATCATATCTGCTAAAATTGTTCCTTAAGAGGAGCTTCCTGGCATGAGGTATGAGTGTTTATCTCTCTATGTTGACTCTGTCCCTAAGGAACCGAGAAGCCGACCACCCTCATCCCGAGCACCATCACGACCGACATCGCGACCCACATCTGGACGTCCAGGATCGCGGGCTTCATCTTCTGGTCCAAGTTCTGAACTGCTAGACCTGCTGGAACGATTGGGCAAACTGTCAGAAGCCCATGATGAGCTTAAACTCAGAGTGGATGAGCTGGAGGTGAGAATTAAAGAAGGGATGGGACCTTGTTCATGCAAGTTTAATCATTGATTCGTTTTCTGCTGATTTGCTCAAAGTGTTACACAATCTACTGTTAAACAAAAACTATGATTGCTTTAATAAAAGAGGAACATATTAATGATTTTCAGCTTTAATGCATCCTGGGCAAGATAAGTAGTCTCTTCACTTTATGTAAATGCAAATATTATGTGAAGAACTGTATTTACCAGTTCGGTATTGAAAAAATAGAATAATAAACTATTTCAACGATAAATTATTTAAGTTATTACTTTTAGCACTCATAGTATATACATATTATGTGTTTTTTTAGAAAAGCATTCTCTGTCATAGTTTTCAAATCTTTAATTTTATTTCTTTTGTTGTAGAAACTGCTGGAACTGAAGGCAAATATAGGAGATCTTGAGGGTTTAGGTAAGGCAAATACCATTGTGTTTGAAAGAGAATATCTTAGCAAATTATAGTGAGAATACAATTTGTGCTGTCGACCAGACAGTCTGTCATGCTGAGATTAAATTTGTTGTTATTCTTGTAGATGATGACTTTGGATATCTTTCTTTGTTGTTAAATGCCCTGTTTTTCAGTTGCCTCTGCTAACTTCTATCACACAACTGTGTGACATTGTTGTTTCTAGTTTTCATTAATGCTTTATATTCATTTATGTGCCACATTCATTCAGAAGATATGGAAAATGATATTTAGTCTCTGTAATGTGAAGCTGAAGTGAGAAATATACAGTATGTCAATTTTTTTCATGCTTAAGGGACAGGTGTACCAGAGGATTTACTTTCAACCCTCAAGAATTTGCAAGAGGAATTGAAAATTGTGAAAGATGGTCAGCTGAAGGTGAGAAAAGCCCAGAATTTACTGGGGTTTTTTTTCAGTACAATTTTTATCTTTATAACTTATTGTATACTTCAATCAAATGGCCTTTTAATTTTTCAAGGGGGATTGCTATGATGAATGTTTAAATTTATTAGACACATGCATTTTATCGGTTTCAGCCATGCTTCTACTAAGAGCAGATTTTTATTGTCATTTGTTTTGTTAAGCTTTACACGTTTGTTGCCTAAGCTTTACACACTTTGGCTTTTTTAGGTAAATGCTGTATTATTGGGAATTAAAGTAAAATTGTGATCATTTGAGTAGTAGTAGTAAATTCTTCTGTTTTATCTGCAGCTTTATGTAAATTGTGATAACGGCACAGTAATGGCAGTTTTAGAGATAAGACCAGTTTCTTTCATTATTTGGACAAGGAGCCATTTCTTTATTTGTCAGTGTCTGTCTGTAGATCTGTATTATGTTTATACATTGGCATTTGTCAATCGACATTATATTTCACAAATCAGAAAAACCTCCAGGAACAGACAGGTCAGTTCTTCTGTTCTGCCAGTTTGCTGCCAGTTTTATTTGACAGATATAGTCAATGATGACAGAAGCCTGAAAAGACATGTTTCATATCATTGGTGGCTGGTCTGTTATTGATTGTGCTATCTGATGTTTTGATCCACTTTGTCACAAGCACAATTTTTCAACATCACTTTTTGATTGTATGTATTACCGCTTTTTATTTCAAGAGATCCTGTTTCAATTGAAGCTTGTTACAGTAAATGTGGTCATCGCTGTTATTTGCCACTGTTTTTCTATGTGCAGTTTTGTTTGGGACAACTAGTTAATTTTGTTTTATTCTTTTATGTCATCAGCATCCTTGAGTTATCATAGGAGTCATTAGAATTACTATTGTTTCTGAATTTCACAGCTCATTGAGCTTTTTCAAGATTCACTCTCTGTAGTCCTGTGTGTTGTGGATGCATTCAAGAAAGTTACTTTCACATAAAAATATTGCATAGTGTAATTTGTTACAGTTGAGTTTTACTCACATCTCAGAACTGTGCATGAAATTTGTCACACCTCCCAAAGCTTTTTGTTCAAAGAAAATATGAAAGGCATGGGTAGACGATGGATTCTGAAGTTGAATTTCAAGAAAATAATGTTTGTAAGTGGAATTGAAGATTGACCAACTAGATGGAAAAACAATATTTCAGTACGTGTATGGCTTGACCCTCAGAAGTGATCCAATGTCCACTAGTCGCGTCACATTTTGAAGGCAAAGTTTTCATTTGGAATTTCTACCTGGATGTGTGGAGATTATGAATTCTTTGTTTTTTTGTTTTTTTTAGTAATTGTATCTTCATCATTCAGCTGTGTCACACTGTTGCACAAAGTTGTTTGATATGATTTAAAGGCTAGATCAACCCATTGGAAAACTTGATGATAAGGAGATTTGACACAGAACATCTCTAAGCTGGATATTGTCATGAACTCCATTCATAACAAAAAAAAAAAACGTGTTGTAATTTTTTTGCTTTGTTGTCTATTTCAAATCAGTTTCTGTAATTTCAATTTGAGAAATTGCATTTGTTTTTATCAGAAAGTGTGCCATGCATCTGGTAGGTCAGAATTGCTCTTATGATATGTGCTTTTCTGGCACTAATGATTCAGAATGGCCTGTTAACCAAAGTAAATAGAATGAGGCAGTGTTACGAAAACTTATGAATTTGTTGAATTTTCACTATCCGAATCAATAGCTGATCATGCAAAACATGCCTCAGTGCTAATATCAACAAAACAAATCACCCAGCTGTTTTGCACAGTTTTGACCCTAGTTTAGCTGGATTCATTGACTTGTTTCATTAATCATGGTTTAAAGATGCAACTTATTGGTTGAATTATAGGCAGTTTTTTTATTTATTTATTTTTAAATAAGAAATTTTAATTTCTATTCATTCATATTTTATTCTCAATGTCTTTTATTTTTTCATTCATTATTGATATGACCTGTAGCACTGCCATGGGCTTTGCATTATTACCAAAGTGTTGCTTGATGTTGCTTGATGTTGATATTGCGGCTGTGATGTTGTAGGATGAAGCTGCCATTCGTAGACTACAGGAAGCCATTCAGAAACTGCAAGCAGATATAGACAAACTGAGAGGATCTATGGAAACAGTAATCAGTGAAAATGCTCAGCGGGTGAAAGAGATACAGGTGATGTGATTTCACAAAGTCATTGTGCAGTGTTAAGTTTTGCATTTGAACTATGCCTTGTTCATTTTCATTGAGCTCAATTGTGAATCAAGGAATTTCTGTGCTTGATACAAGTAATTTTTTCAAGATTATTATTTAAAAAAAATATTTTTCCTTTCATTCTTTGTCAGCTTAATGCTATTTTAAGGGCTGCTTAATGTTTTTGGCAATTTTTTGTTTTCATTTCCTTTCTTTTTACTCTTTTATTTCTTGCTTGTAGAAATGATTTCCTGGACTTATTGTGGGTGTACTGCATGCTCATAATACATTCAGCTATTTTTAATTGGAATTCTCTGAATTTATTATCATTATTTATTTATTCCATTTCTAAAGACTTTGTCCCCTTATCTCAGCAGGTATTATCCAGGGATATTTTTCATATTATCTTACTATGTAATTTGGAAGAGTGGCATGTTTATCTTTTAAAAGTATATAAAATGTTTGAGGGAATCACCTTAGTTATATTGTGTGAAGAAATAGATCATATTGTGTATCTTGTAGACAAAATTTGACTTTAGTATTTCTCAATCTTTAATTTTTTTTTTCTCTTAGGACTTACTTTCATACTGTGACAACCTGAATGAAAAGAAAGCAGACAAGGAATATGTTGATATGGAAGTTGATGTGGTAAGGTGGATGTTTGTTTGGAACATGAAGAACTTTACAAATTCTTTATGTTGTTGCTTGGTTCAATATTATAATCAAAGAGGATGCAGAATATGGAACAAAATTTTCCAGGACAAATTGCGAGAGAAAACATAACAATTGGGTGTAAGAAAAAATAAGATGCATTTCATTTCTTGGATATAAAAAGTTTGTTAAGTTAGTGTGGGCAAGTTTAGATTTTGTAATAGGTCATGTTTGATGGTTTAGTTGCTCATATCCAACAAAAGTTCTAACTGCTGCTCTTGAAAATAAGTCTGTGATATATGACAACCTATTGAACTTGCCTCTCTCTCTTTCTTTCTCCAGAAAGCTGATCGTCGCCAGTTGGAGGGCAAAGTGAACCACAGCCTATTTGACTCTACCACAAATGAATTGAATCGCATGATCAAAGATATTCTGGATAAACTGAATGGACAGGTAGGAACATTGGCATGATCCTTGCCTCACATTTTCTCTTGTATGGGTGTACAGACAATAAAACAATCTTATGAAATACACACAACTTTGCCACATTATTGAAATATTCATGAAAGGGCATTTTTCAAAAAAATTTAAAAAGGTCAGTGAATTTTCATGTCTTTGACCAGAGACAGAGTGAAAAACAATGGATTGAAGATCCATGGAAAAAATCTGCAAATTTATTTCAAAAGATAGTGAAAATATTACACAATGCAAGAAATGTATAAGTGTATTAATGGAAAAATATGAGATCTGACACAATGAAGTCAGGCTCTTGTCAAATTTTGAGCATATAGATTTATTGGTATCACTGTGAAGATTATTCATTTCCTTTTCTTTGTGTGAAAAAATTTTTGTTATACCTTATGAAGAAGTTGAGCCATTGGCAATAAAAGACTGTGCGGGTGACCTGTTTGCTGCTGCTGAATGGAGTGAGAAAATGGCCGCTCACTTTTATAAATCCTTCTTAATCTTTGTTAGCCCATGCTGCTAAATTACAATTTTTGGGCTTTTACTTAATGTATGTTAGCAAATAGTAACTCCGAAATGGATTTTTACATTGATATAGAATGGTTCTGTGAAGAAAACAAATATTGCGTTAAAACTTCGTTCACAGTTGAAAAACACGTAATTTTGTGGATCGCCTCAGTTTGATGAGCTGATGAGCATCTGATTTCATCGTGTTGTGTCTCATGTGAAAGAGAGCATGGATAAATAATGATATGTTATTAGTCAATAAAGATAAAATTCCATATTTTTGCTCTTAGCCTTGAAGATGCCCACGAAGATCTCTTGCTGCATTCTTAAAATTGGTTATGCTCAAACTTCATTTCTCTTCTCATCAGTTGCACTGAAGTTTCTGTTGCAATAAGCACTATGATGAGCCCCAATTTGTTTCCTTCAGGATGGAGACTGGAAATCAGCTTTGGCCAAAGCAATGGAAGAACTGGATGGCAAACTTGACCGACGAGAGCTCAGTAACTTGAAGGAATGGCTGGAGAAACAGTTGAAAGCTCTCAACAACAAAATCAAAGCCATGGGTCCTGGCTGGCAGTTGGATGATGAGGCTGCCGGTATGAAAAAGTAAGTGTTATGAAACATGCTGTATTTTCATTTTCTCAGCATGGAAAGGTAGAAGTATCTGAAGTAATTAGACTGATCAATCATCCATTGGATCATCTTCTATCAAAATTGTTCCCACATTGTCTTGTAGTTAACATCCATTTTTATGCTTAGTTACATATTTAGGCCTTCACTCTGTCATGGCATTTTGTGTTCATATGAGGAAAACGTTTTCCACTTTAGTAGCCCACTGTGTATCACTGAAAAATAAGAGAAGTTATCGATCTGTGTAAAATGATACGCACTGAGGCTCTGATACTGCTTTTTTCTCTGGAAGTCGACAAAAATTTAATTTTAAACCAAATCCTCAGCATTTCACTACTTTTAATTTGTATTGATTTGAAAAGACATGAAAAATATAATCTACACAGGGAAACTTATTTGGTCTTCTTGCCACATTGTTTTTCAGACAATTGATCCAGCGATTCCACTGTCTGTCCTGTGACAAGCCGATTGATGTCATGCCACATGGGTGAGGAAACCATCTTATCGTGTGATTCAGCTATGTTTGTCTAAAGCCCCATTAGTCTAATGTCCTAATGTCGAGTTTGTTACAAATCCAATAATATTACAAATGAATAAACTGACATCAAACATTTCATTCATTTGTGTGACAATTGTTCTCTTGCAATCCTGTCCATGCACAGTCAGCTCAGATCCTGTAAAAATTATTGACTTATGCTGTTTACTGCAACTTTCTGATTTTGACTTTATTATTTTCTCTTTCAGCCCTGTGCCATCTATCCCAGCCAACTACGGTCTTCCCAAATCCAGGTCTCCCCGACCCTATACCACATTTGAACTGGATCAAATTCGACAGCATGCCAGAAGGTTGGTTCATCATTAAAGATCCTTCTTGTATCTCAAAATAATCAAAAGAATGATAATACATATATATTTATTTTAGAAATCATAATTCATAGAAATGGAAAGAAGTCTCCCTTACAATTCTTTTTCAGTGATTGCAATGTGTCACTTTTACTCCTGATTACCAATGACAGATGTCTGGTCTTGACTGTACCACATAATCTTAGTCTAATACATGATATGGATGTATTTATCATGTGAAAATAAACCTGGGAACATAAACCCCACGTGCATGGAAATGAGATGAAAGACAGGTAAGAGAAATTATCAAAGATGATCTGTGAGGCAGTGAAATTTCAGAGGGCAAGTTGTCAAATAAGTTGTCAATTGTTTTTTTTAATCATCTTGATTTTCTTCTGAGTTTGGTTTTTCTTTTGCATGTCAACTTGCTTACCATTTTGCCACAATTTATTTCTTATTATGGAGGAAAATGTCTTAAAAGCTGCAACAATTTATCATTAATCACTCCATGCAGTTTGGGCCAATGATATATAACATAATGTCTCATTACAATTGGCCCCTTATTCTCTTTGAATAGGAAGGTTCTTGAAAATTTGTATGCTTTGATATTAGTGTTTTTTTTTTTTCTCCTCTAATTTCCCGATACTAGAATCCACAGTGGGTTAGACAGATCAGGGGTTATACGGTAATAAGACTCTCACAGTTTGATGTGTTATTGAAACATGTGAATTCTGTCTGAGTTACTCTCTCTCTATGTCTCACGATAGGACAACTTACTTATGTCTCATTTGCAAACAACACATTGCTGAAAGTTAGGTTGCTTTTCATGATGTTCTCTTTCATTTTTATTTGTTTTGTTGTTGTTTTTTTTTAAGTTTTGATTTTGTTTCTTTTTTTAAAAAAAATTCTAACTTTTGAAGGACAAGTTTGAACAAATTAACTGAAGTAATTTGTAGAAGATATAACTGCTGTTGCTCCACTATGTTTGAAAGCATCTTGCACAGAATGTATGGAAAATAAAACATTGCACTGTGCTACAAAACAATCAGCTAATAGAAAAACTATTTGTGGATTAAGCAAATCAGAGAATATTATGAAAACAACCTTTTTCATAGTGTGAAGACTGTGTGCATCTTGGTTGATGTGCCATAAAACGTTTGCCAGACATTCTGACTGAAGTGACTGCACCTACAATTGTCACCCTAAATTTGAACCCTTAACCTGTAAATTGTTAGCTCATATATCCTCCTGAATATGAAATGTCTGCTTGGGGTGAATTACATGTGTTTATTCCTCCATTTTCATTGCTTTAATATCAGAACCCCCTTTTTTTTTGTTTACTTTACATCTGAACAGATTACATGAGCACATTCATTTTTCATTCAGTTTCTTTTGTTCTGCCATCTTACTATTTTTGTTTATTCTGTTCGGTTCAGTCATGAATAAGTCATGTTATGGAAAGTTATAGACCATCTTCAGGGGTCTGATGGTTTCCACTGAGATGAGGACGGACTTTTTTTTCTTGTTTTTTTCCATATATTTTTTTTTCCTTGGTCAGAAAGATTGCATTAGCATACTTTTTTAAGTATAAGTAGCACAGTGACGTAGTGACTTCCTGTAAAATAGTTTGAAATGTCTGAAGTTCAAGCATCAGCAATAGCGTAACTTGTCTTCACCTATCCTTTGACTTTTGCTGATGACGAAGAAGGGATGCTTGTGAGACTGTCCTCCTTGTCTTTATCTCAGGGATTCAGAGATTCCTGTCAGATATTGCCCTCCCATCTTTTTCTTTCACTTTGTCTTACAGTAGCAGTTAGTGGACTATCTGTAAGTGATACAAGGCAAAAATGTTTGATGTGGAACAGTGAAATGATGTTTGCAAAGAAATTACAAAAAGAATGTTTTGCGAATACTGTATGGTTTTCATTGTTTCCACTCATAAACACACCTGACTGTGCACAGGCAGCAAGAAGGCAGCCCTTTACCCCCTCTCACTGACCCTCGACTCAAACGTTTGACTCAGGGGGATAAAGAAAGACTTCAACAGGAGTAAGTCTCTCCATGGTTACTGGCAACCTCACCCTTGTACCCTTTGTCACGTTCTGCTGGTTGCTTCAGTATATTTGGTTTACCTGTTAAATTTTAATGACAACAGCATCATATCTGCATTCATATAGAATTTCTCGCAGTAACTGGTCCTTATTGTCAGAAATGGGTTTAAAGTCTTTTGAATAAGAGAGAATTTAGGAGAATAGTGGCACATTTTCATATTTTTGCGTTTCATAGAATCATGATTTTTATTTTTTTTTTTTAAATTTTAGAATACAGAGCATTTTATGTTTTTTTACATTCAGTTTTCTATATTTATTACATATACAGAGCAGGAACTTGTACTTCTTAAAAAAATGATATTAAATATATTATTTTATTATATTTTTCCTGTAAGAAAAGGGGAGTTAAAAGAACTACAAAACTAATTTTGACCCACTATGTGTCTGCGTTTGACTGCTGACTTAATATACACCAAATTGTTTTAATGTGAAAAGGTGTCATCACATGACAAATATTCATATATTCATTTTGTATTCCTGCATGGCTGTTTTTTTTGTGAATGGAAACTATCAGTGAAACCCGCTCTACCTTCCCAAATGCAGATGCTCTGTGAAAAAAATGATATCCTTCATTCTTTGTTTCTGTTCAGTTAAAGTATCTCAGTCATTCTTTGTTTCTTTCATGCTCTATTCTACCTCTCATTGATTGTTATTCTTCCAGAACTGATATGTGAAGAACTTCCTGAACACATTTAAATTAGCACCTTTTTTCTTTACCATTTAAAATATTTCCTCTCAAATAAAACATGATTTACTCATTTGGCTATGGTTGCACAGTTGGCTGCAGCAAGACTGTGAATGTAGACTGTTCAATGAAGTGTAGTAGTTTGTTATCACTCTGTATGTTGTTATCATCCCCTACTGTTTTTATCACCTTGATTGTTTGATAGCCTGTGCTGATCTGTATATTTTTTTTAAATGCAAGACTGAAAAAGGAGCTTCACTCAAGAATTCATGTTTTACCCACATCATTTGAGTTAAAGACCCCCCCCCCCCCCTCCCCCCTTTCCCCCATTAATTACTGCTATATTAAAATGTAAAGCATTTTATAATGTACAACCAGACACCAAGTGCAGCAGTAGAAAAATCCATAATATATATCCTTACTTAAGCACAGCACTTTTTTTAAACTCTGTACACTTTTTTCAGCTTTGCAGCACGTTTGCATACTAACCATGTCATCATTCATAGACAGCCACATCCACAGAAAGGAACAGATTAGTAATATGATTGTATTATGGTGGTGGCATTTTGCACAGCAATCTGGTTTCATCTCCTATATCTCAGTTTATGTTGTTGTGAGGCAAGTGAGTAAATTTGTACTGCCAATGATAAATTAAAGATTTAAATGCAAGATTATTTACCATTTGCAATTTCTACCCCAGATATGTATTTGAATTTTCATACTTACTCTTTTTTGTCATGTCTTTTTGACTTGATAGAGCATTAAATGAGCTATTTTTTTCTTCTTTTTCTTTTAGTTCTATTTTATCTTATTTCGTCTCCTTTCATCCTGCTTTTTTTTGCAGTAATCTGAATTTCTTTCTTTGTTTCTGCCATCTTTCCTGACAACAATAAAAAGCTATCTGAACAATTTGTAAAAATGAAAATTAAAAATAATTTATTTCTTTTGCTCTCATAATTATTCATCATTTAGTAAAACTAGACAAAATGAACATGAAATCATGCTAAGAGACGTAAATCACCCAGATGTACAGAAACATGGGAGTGCTACATTAGGCCAACAATTTTCAACAGTGCATAATTTGGAAATAATCTGTGAAAAAGCTCTAACTAAGCCTTTTTTCTCAGCATGTGTCCTATTTTGTCAAAAAAAATGCATTTTCTTTCCTGTCTTACCCTTCATTGTAATTATTTAAACTTTTTTTCCCCCATTAATATATTGTTCCCAAAGTTTTTTAAAATTTATTTTTTACAACTCTAAATTCACCATTTGAAATTTAATTTGGAAATATATTTTTTATTTTACCCCAGGTTGTTTGTGAATGTGATTTTCAGTTTGATTATGCTGCTTGTGCAAATTAATCACATCATTGATTATAATTACTTTCATTTTTTTCCCTGCCTATTCCCAACTGTGTGGTAAAATCAGAATTTATTACATGTACTTATGTTGATAAGTTTACAGTTTTGTATACATTTCCAAGAGACTTTTATTTTATTGTTATTATTATTATTTTTTTTAAATTTGTAATTAAAATAATTAATGGCACAGATCATGCAACAAGCAAAACTTTGACTGAATAGGGAGTTTTTTTTTCTTTCATCTTTGTTTTATATATGAAAAAAGACAAAAGTTTTGTTCTTTTCTTGTTTTTTTTTTTTAGAGTGAACTTTTCAATGTGTTCAGCAATTTTAGCATTAGTAATATTCTGGTAGATACAAATTAATTTGCCGTACCATAGGTCCACATGGTTTACTTCTATTGTCTACTTCAGCTGGATAAATTGAAATATGTCTTTTTATTTTTGTTTTAAAGTAAAATATAATATCTGACAGATTTGCGATTCCTTTGCTGCAGCATCATGTTTAAGTATGTCTTGTGCTGCTGTGAGAATAGGTGTAAAGTAAAAAGCTGTAGCTCATATGAATCACATCATTTTCACTTTCATAATGATAAACAATTATTCATCTGGCATCACTGTGTCAAACTCTCCTCTGCTTTGATCCATTATCAAATACATAACACCCATACCTGTTTATAACCATGAATTGCAAGAAGCCTGTTCAGCCTATAACATTTGAATAATTATCATACTTTACCATACTGATTTTACCATATTGAACAAAACTGTAAGCATCAGTTGTCATGGGTAGAGTATTTGTTCTCTTTCTGTCGTGATAATTTATTTGAAAATTTAAAAAAATCCCATACTTCAGAATCAAAATTTTGCAAAAACATTGTTTAAAAAATATTCAAAAACAAAATTTGTTTATTGAAATGCTCATGAGAGTACATATTATGCATTCATATCTTATAATTTATGTTTTCTATGGAATTATCCAGACCTGAATGGGTTGGCAGACGGCATCACTGGACTGCAGAAATTTTTTGTTTTAAATGCTTATGTTACTACTGTTGTGTTTCCTGAATGTGTAACTTCATAGTAATCACATGTTTAACTGATTTTCCTTTTGTGGTCCTTTCAGCCTTGGAATGAACCCTGAATCAGTGGATTACTATGCAACTATCCGACAATGTGGAGGAAGCCACACTCTGACACATCCCCACAAACGCACAACACGGCTCAACAACTTAGGGTAGGATAGACTAGGGCAGTAAGATTGGGACTTATTATAGAATAAATTACCAGTCTCAGAAGTTTAGGAATATTTCATATTTCTTTGTTTTTTTAAAGCCAGTTACTCAAAGTTGGTTCATTTTGCACTGTGATTAGCAATTGAATTTAAGACAGATATCTTCAGGAAAAAGTTGAGAAAATAATGGCAGATTGAGGGATAAAAAACATGAAAGGTTAATTAACCCACTTGTTTCAGATGTGAGACAAAATATATATATATATATATAAGAGAAAAAAAGATGTCAAAAATATTAAGTTCAGAATGATGCTAGTGATTATATTGCATTATAATGATAATAAAAGTAAGTTTTAACAGTATTTAGAAAATGGTTGTTAGCCAATGGATCATGGAAATATGTATTTCTTTAAAGTTAATACAATATAGACCCATCATAGAATTCTGTTTTCAAAAGCTGCACATAATATTATTTCTGAATGTCATAATTTTTTTTTTTTTTCACCTGCAGACAACTTTTCCGTGAGGAAGAGACAATTGTACCACTCTACAAGTAAGCGCTTTAACAGTCTTCTTTCTTACTTTTTTTCTCTTTTCAGAATACATTTCCAAACATTATTTTTATTTCAACAACGTTTGAGTATCATTTAAGTACATGAGCCATCTCAGTCTCACCATCATCTTTTAGGACAATCACTGAATTTTTTTTATTGTTGAAACAATTTAGTGATTCCTTATGCTTTAAAAGTTCATTATCTCAGTGTTGACTACAGCCCTCTTCCTTTTAGCCTATAAGCGTGTCTCTTATTGGTACAATTTCATTGTTTTTTGTATCTGATTTTGTTAATATATATCATATATAACGTGAGGGATGTATATCCCTGGTGATTGATCCTTCAATGTACTAGGTCAGTATTTGCAAAGGGTATAATTTTGTATCAGTGTCTCTTTGTGAAAATTTGACAAGACTAAATAAATAAATAGAAACATATGAATAGATAAATAAATAAATATTGAATACTCAAATATAAAGTGCTTACAAATTGATTCATTTTTGTCATCTTTATTATGGTTTTAGTCTCAGAAGATATGATGAATAATGTAAAAAGTAAGTTTTGCCCCAGGGATGTAAAAGATGAGACACAGCAACAGCAGAGCACACAGTATTCTTTTAAAATGATACCTTTGCTTTTGTACATGCTGAAAATTTTTAGCATTATTTTATTAGATGAAGAATGAGACATGACATGATGAAGTCAGGCGCTAGTCAGTTTTTGAGCATTCAAAGTTATAGGTATCAGCGTAAAGCTTATTTTTTTCCCTTTCTGTTGATAAAAAAGCTTTGTTTAATCTTGAGTAGAGGTCAAGAAATTGCCAGTTGAAGGTAAAAGACGTGACCTACGCTTGCAGCTGAATTTAATGAGAAAATGATTGTTTTTTGTTCATTCTTATCACTCCCCATTTATGTCACGTCACTAGATAACAACATTTGGAGTTTTATTCAATAATTTCAGCAAATTTAATTCTATACTATTTTTCAATGGACATAGAAGGCTTTGTGAAAAAGAAAAAAATTGTATTCAAAATTCAGTCACTGTTGAATGAAATTGTGATTACTCCAGTTGCCTCTGTTTGATGAGTGCCTGATTTCATTGTGTCGCATTTCAAATGTTGATGGTCACAGACTTATTATTTTCCTTCATCACATAATCAGTATTATTCGTAGGTCTAGGATGGAATCCAATTACTTAAAGTCGATGTAAAATTTCTCAATGGAAAATACTATTATAGATCAGATCATTCATTTTTGTCGTGCACATATATTCTCTTTACTGTATGTAGAACTTTCTAAATTATACATTCTTTTGCTTTGATAGAGAAGAGGTGGACGTCCAAGGTGCTGATGGCCACATCTATAAAGGCAGGATGGAAACCTCACTTATTGAAGCCAAACTGCCCCCAAACCTGACTACTCAACAGGCACAGCCTGTGTATATGGAAGTATGTGAATATGCAGAATGTCTTGAACATTTTCTTTCTGAGATAGTGAATAGTATCAAGTAGGAACTTGAAAGTAATTTATGGAATCCTTTATCATTTTCTATTTCAAATCACTTAAATGTGTCAGAAAAGTGGTACAGCAAAGAAGCTGAGGGTTCAAAACCAATTATAATATATGCAAAAGTTTCATTTTAACTCTAGACATAAGAACAGGCCATGGCTGAGCAGAAATCTCGGGGGCTGGACTGCTAGCCTGTCAATCTGGACCAGTGGCATTAGTCCTTAGCTTTGTTGTAACTAATCACCATTGACTCCATCTAGCTTTCTAAATGATACATGTAGGCCTACACCTGACCTCTAAGTGACCATTAGTTTTTATCAAATTCCTTCCTTAACTCCAACATTTCTTTATGCACATACTTTAAACTAGTCACTTACATAGTGGTGTCAAGTTTGTCACACCCTAAACACAGATCATCTTGTTATGCATTCGTCAATAATCTAGCCTATCTCTATGGACCAGTCCATTTCATGAAAAGGTATATTGATGTTTATGTTATGGTATCTCAATATAAAATGTTATTTAGATCATTTGTCTTCGATTACACAGCCAATGTTCAACTTTTCATGGTTTCAAAGAAATTTGCACAACAGGTCTAATAATGACTAGCATGAGAGTACAAGTGAGCTTTCTGATATGTAAATGAACAGATACATAGGTGCTTTAGCTTTCATTCATGCATCATTGTAGCTCGTCCTTGACAGCTTATGCTGGTTGATGCGAAACTTATTAAGTGGGCCATGTAGTTGAGGGTGTTTAGCTATTATTCAACAAGGAATAACAAAGGCTTAAGGTTATTTGATATTCCTTTCCCAGCCCACATCATTATTATTGTTGGACTACGGACTTCATGGTACTAATGAGGGCTTAAATAGACCATATGGCCTTTCATTTCTGTTCTCTTGTTCTGCTTAACATGAGTTCGTCATTGAAAAGCATAGTTTCATGCTCTGATCAAGTAAAACAGTGGTCTCTGCCCAAGAACCTGCCACCTAAGAGCCCGCTTCTGCTATGAAATGGATTTTCTTTACACATAGTTATTTGCCAAAGAACCTGCTCTCAAATAAAGAATCTAAAAGCCTGGTGCTGAGCCTGAACACATGAATACTCATGGTACGTAAGATAAACATATAGCACCAGACATACAGGAAAATGGGGAGGGGATGAAGGAAAGTGGGTTGTAAGGGGAGGAAATGATGGGAGATATGTAACTGTATAAGGAACCATACATGAACTAACCCGTATGCATTTCTTTGTTTGATGACACCTGTGACAGTACACATGATTGGCTCTGTGTTTTAGGAGGCATAAGTTTAGCCAATTGTTTTCTTACTTTGGTCGGTCTGGCTAATCATAAATACTTGAATCACTGGTACCATTATGCTTGGGGTAAAATAGCAATATCATATTCTCATTCTAAAATGCTACATTAATGTCAGAACTCATTTGATGTTTGAAAGAAGCTGGGCATTGTTGATAAAATTATAAATCAAGAAAAGTCAAGAAGCATTAGATATCATGACAACCCACACACACACAACAAAGAAAGCTGTTCTTGGATTGCACAGAGAAATATCTTTAGCTAACGGTAATGAGCAACTAAATGTAGCAGACTGACGCAAGTGGGTTGTACATCCTTTCAAAGTGCCTAAGAGCCCATTCACCTAAGAGCCCGCTTCTCTTTTTATGTCTTCAAGCTCTTATGCAGTGACTACTGTATTTCCACTAAGCACTGAGAGATTGTCTAATGAGCTGCTACTATGCCCACCATAATGACAGTTTCACAAAATTAGAGTCAATTAACCTTTTTAAGTTTCAGCCACATAGCGAGAAGAATCACAGAGGAGCGAGTTGGTATATATACCCCATCGCATTATTTAGTAGAAAGTCACCTTGTGTTTAAATACGAGCTGCGCATTTTATGGATTGAAATTTTAGTGAAAGAAAATACAGTTCATTACAAGCACCTGAGAATTCAGATCTAAAAATTTTTAAAAAAAAAATCATTTATAGCTGAAAATAACCATAACTTTAATATCTGTGAATCATCCTAGGAAGCAATTAATCACCACTTATACTTCAGGATGATTCTCTAAATAACAATAGATATAACAAGTATTTGATTTGGAATTATGAGATGGGACATGATGAAATCAGGCTCTTGTCAGCTTTTGAGCATATGGACTTATTGGTTCCAATGGAAAGCTCATTGATTTTTGTTTGTGTTTGACAAAATTTTTGTTCTGCCTTAAGTACAAGTCGAGCTACTGGCAATTAAAGACAATGGGGATGACCTGTTGCTGCAGCTGAATTTAGTGAGAAAATAGCTAATCACTTTTATAAAACCTTATTAATCTTTGTTAGCCCATGCCACTGAATTACACTTTTTGGGCTTTTACTCAATTTGTTTCAGCAAATTTAACTCTGAAATGCATTTTCAGACTGATGTAGAAGGGTTCTGTGAAGAAAAAAATTTGCCTTAAAAATTTATTCACTGTTGAAAAGCATGTGATTTATCAAGTCGCCTCAGTTTGACGAGCACCTGATTTCATCATGTCGCATCTCATATTGTCTAAGACTAGCATGACTTTTACTTCTTAAAGGTTATTGTTTTGAAGAAAATTATAAATATTATTGTATTGCAGAAATCACGGAGTCCGCAGCCTCCGAAGAGGCCAGTGTCAGCAAGAGTTCCACGCCCTTCCTCTGGGCGACCAGCGTCATCTCAGTCTAGCCGTATACAGACTACAGGCCAAAATGGTGTACCTGGTCACAATATAACGGCACCTGATAATAGTCAGGTAACAATTTTTGTGCATGATACTTTGTATTAAGTCAATTTTATACTCAGTTAGTCCGAACAGTGTCACTGTGACTATTGCCATAGTAATCACTACTATCTTAAGTGGTGTTATAACTCAGGCATTGTCATATCACAAATTCTATTACAAATGAAGTCTGTGAGAGAAGACCTTGGTAACTTCAGACTAAATTGCAAATGTTGGTGCTGTTGCTACAGTATTTCACAACAGTTTGCAACAAATCACTGGCCATAGAAGCTGAAAACTTGCAATCTCTCTTTGAATGATAAAATGAGGCTTTCAAACATTGCCACATTTTCAATAGAACAGTAAGGGAAGTTTTGGGACATTGGCATATTCTAGTCAAGTAGGAAGCAAATAAATAATTTTTTATCATGGTAAAGAAGAATAGATGCAGAAACAGTCTTATGAGATTTAAACAATGAAAATAGTCAGCTGTGCAATATATATTGCCAGGGCAGTCTCACAGCAAATGTTTGAGAACTTAAATGAAGTATCTTTATCAAACTGGATGTATTCGGGACATACAATACATTTCACAAACATGCTTCGACCATGGTTGTCTAAGATGGCAGATAAAGTGGAACACTGTGTCCATAGCCTGCTTGTTACATTTTGCAGGTTGATGGCTCAAGAACCACAACTCCACTTCCAGAGGAACAAGAAGCAGCTGTAGACATTGTTGCAGGAGAGAACGTCCCAACAGACAACCAACAACAAGAAGTAACTGAAGAACAACTAGAAAGGCCAAGGTCTGTGGATGCTAAGAACAGCACAGAGGATAATGCAGTTGACCTTTCGGCTAACTAATGTCATCTATGAAAAAATGAGTTAAAAAAAAACAAACTTAAAAATTTGGCTGATGTAAAAAGACTATGCATAATTAATTTCAAATGAATTGTTGAATATTGTAAAATAGGAAGAATTGCTCCTTCTCAAATTTTGAACTGAAACTTCTCTTTAGCCAAATGAGTCGATTGTTCAGTCACTTTGTACTTAGGAAATGCCGAACCTGGCAGATACATCCATACTGCATAAGGAAATAGGATTTTATTAATAAATGATGATGTATTATATCAATCAGGGTTAGAGATATAATGCCAAAATATGTAAAATTATGTTGTTTGATGTGCATGTGACCCATTACTTTGTCAAATATGGGTTAATAGCCTTGTCACATTTTTTTTCACTATTATTTACTAGAGAGATAATTTTTTATAGACAAATAGAAAATCTTCGGTGCATTCAGGGTAAGGGTAAAGCTTTCAAATAACACTGCAGAAAAAGACAAGAGAAAATTGACAGACAAATTCATCAACTCCTTAGAATGGATATCGTAAACTCTAATTCAGTTAGTTGGGTCAGATCTGGACATCACACCTCTGCTACACTTATTTTTGACATTGTTATTATTTTCTTTTGAAAAACTTATATGGGAGATTTGTCACGAGAGATTTGTCATGATTATTTCCATATTTTAACAAAATTTGTATCTAGTCTTTTTCTTTTCTTTTCTTTTTTTTTTTTTTTGTTTTATGCCTGTGGTATCCAAAAGCTAATTGATTCAGTTTTTTTCACAGACTGTCCTCAGCCTGAGTTGATCTGGAAATCATTAAATGCCAACCCCCCAAAAAACAACAAAAATAACCAAGTATATATATATATACATGCATGTAAAGAAATGTACTGTTTTTCTGAGTTTGATATACTGTGTAAAGTTGAGTAAAATATTCTTTGATAGTTTTCTCAGGCTTCCAATAAGTCCGTCCGGCCGCTGTCCATCAAGGTTATATTAAGTGATGGGAATCAAATATTCCGTCCATAGATATTATTTATTTTGATAATTGTGGGTATTTTTTTGCTTAAATGGAAATAATTATATTTTATTGTTACCATGCTTTGGTAGAACCTAGCAGAATCCAAATTTTTGATGCATGTAGACTTCATATTAATATGTAGGTCCTGGTCACATGACATGGGTTTGGATTTCATTTATATGGAAATGAATGTATGCAACAAAAAAGGCAATACTTTCCTTCTTTTTTTTTTTCTTCACTTTCTGGTCATTTACTCCAGCAATAACGGCAATCCTCTTTTCCTATTTCTTCCATGTTTATTTTGTTTGTTTGTTTGTTTTTTTTCTTTTTTGCTTGCATGGCATCCATATCATTTTTTAGTAAGTGTTAACATTTGAACAGGAGAGACAAATATATTTTGTCCAAGCACTACAATTTTTTTTTTAAATCAAAGAAATAAAACTTACTCTTTTTTGAAAAAAAAAAATTCTCTCTTTGTAATCTTATATTGAAACCACAAAGTTCTTACTCTCAATATTTCAACCATTTACTTTTGTTATAAGTAGAAAAGAAATGAAAGAAGGACAAAATCAGTTTAGAAAAAACACACAGTAGAAATAATAATATACTCATCATAAATCAGCTGTCCCTAACAGGGGAGGGGGCAGGCGGAGGGGAGTGCAGGGCGTGAGAGTAATTTTTTGAATGTTTGAACTAGGGATTTTTTACTCTTCAGGTTCAGAATCAGTATGTCCCAATTAGAGGAAATGTGTGAACAAAATTTTTGTTTTGCATCGGATTGCTATGACAGTGCTGTCATATTGGTTTTTGTGATTTGAAAATTAGCTGTATTTAAAAGCTGAAGGTTCTAGAGTACTGGTGGAATTGTTTGAAATTTTGCACATGAATAACATTACTTTATGTAAAAGATAATACACATTTGCTTTTTTTTTTTTATATGCCTTAGAATATTTGTTATAAATATTTTAATTTTGTATTTTGACAGATATAGATGTAACTGTTTCACAATTGTCCACCAAATATCCAATTTTCCTTCAAAAACAAAAATGAAATTCAGAAAAAAGAGATGCAGAATCTAGGAACACATGCAATGGAAAATGTTTTTTTTTTTCAAAATTTGAAATTAATTGGTTCAAAAATAAAAAGTGTTATGGAAAAAGTGAAGAAAACATACATAGTGAGAAAATCGTTAAGTGAATTTTCATCTTCTCTCTATATAGTACTTTACTGATGCCATGTTGATGCCCTTCTGGGGCATAAGGCATGTTTCAGACCCCATCTGTTATTTTTCTGGTATCAGAAGAAGTCAAAGGGTCTAAAGGTAACAAAACCCTAATTTTGATATTTTAGTCCCAAAACCTCATTTTCAAGACCTGCACCAGCCGCTCTCCCCTTAATAGAACATTCATCAGATGAGTTCTGACCAGTGGTATTTCAGTAGTTCCAGTAGTTTAATCATTTCACCCCAGATTTTTCACTTTAGCATATCATTTACTCTGTCTTTTTTAGTTATGCAACTTAATTTGCTGTGATATTTTTGCCTTATAAAAGTTTTTTTTCCATGGTTTGCCTAATGAATTATAGCTTTCAATATTTGTACAGTTCTCAAACTGTTTGCCATGAGATTTTTAGCAGTATTACATGTTCATATTTACTTTCACTTTCTGTTATCTTCTGTTTATAAAATGTATTTTGATTTGTAATCAGAGTGATCATAAATGAAACTGCTGAACATATCAGAGAATGATGAAACATTACCAGGTGCCTCTTGTGTGAACTTGTTCCAATTAATATAGAGCCTTTGTCCTTATACACCACTTCCAGTTGCTCTTTTGTTGGAGACAGCAGTACGTATAATGCACAGTCCTGCCGCCCTCTAACATTACAATAATTAGCTTTTACTTTACATCAACTAAGTGATGAAAGTTTCTTTTAAATACTGTGTTAACCATCGTGTCTGTCAGATTATAAAAAATGGCTCAGTCTGCAATATTTTAACAGCATTCCTTAAAAATATATATTTATGGTGATTTATGAAAAACATTTTATTCCCCCCCCTCCCCCCAAAAAAATGAAGCAGCTGCATACTTATAACTTTATTTGTGCCTCCAGCTCTTGTTGCAAAGAATTTGGTCTAGCAAATTATTATGTCAAATCTGTTGATCACTCTTACTGCTGTCTGTTCATGTGATATCAGTGATTTGTACTAAAATTTTACTATTTACATTAGCAATGTGATATAGACCATTCTGTGACACCGACACATATAATATATATATATATATATATATGATATTTTATATAAATGTTTGGTTTTATATTTTATCATAAGGTGAGGGATTCATTTGCATATCGTTTCAATAGATTTCATTTTCTAAGCATTACATTATTCTTACACATTTTTAGTCGCAATATTTTTGTACAAGAAATACACAGGTCATTATGAGTGATAGGGTGAGACATTAATACTCGTGTTTCAGAAACTGCATTGGGCACTTGTGTCAAGTGTTGTGCACATAAGTCCTACTTTTCTGAACATGTGATAGAGAGGAATTTATGACATCAGTGAACTGAAATGAATATTTATGAGAATATTAATGGAGAGAGAGTGATCTCAATAATTCTTTTTTAATATATTACTAGAGTTTACAGATAGAAAATGTGTTGTCTGACTTGAGTCAGATCTTAGTTTGTCATTGTCAAAATTTATAATTAGATTTTTAAAAAAAAGGGAAAAGCACTTTTAAACGATCTCCTCCCCCCCCCCCAAACACCACCACCATCTACCCCTGCTTCTCTTTTCTCCTATTTTATAATTTAAAGCCCATCAACTTCCTGTCCTGCTACATAATACTGGCTGCAACTTTTTTTCATCCAGGGTGAATTTCTTTTTTAATTTTATTTTACAAACAACAGGACATGTTTATCTTAGCAGTTTTTATAAAGGAACTATTCTCACTGATCATATGATGATCTTAAATCGCAATGGGCAGATCAAACTTTTTTTTTTGTTGCTGTTGGGATTCACTATATGATAATAATATTGTTAGTTTAATGTATTTCTTATTGGCTGCTGCCTCATGAAGGGACAGTTGTTAATTGCTAAAGAATATATTGAACACATAAAGAAAAGAATGGCGGATAAACATTATTTAGAGCCATTAATTTTACCCAGGTATTTGTATTTGGCATACAGAAAAAAATATGTAAAACAGTAAGTTTTTTTTTTGTACCTTTCATTCCAAACAAACCCCACGATTTTTTTCCATATATATATATTTGAAATAAACACTGTTTATTTTCAACATTTAGTCAGTTTGCTGTGTTTGTGAGGGAGAGACAGAGAGAGTCAAAGAGAGTAACAGATGAAGTAATAGATCAGTACAAACATTTGTTTGTTTGTAAGTACTTTCAATGACAATTATATCTGAAAGAAAACAATATCTCACAGTCAGTCAAAATAAAACATATGTTGATTTTTCATCATATGGGGTTTTCGGTATCACTTGAAAGCTTATTTCACACCCTTTCAGGTGATGAAAAATGTTCTTTATTCTAGCCAGAGATATTGCAGTTTGAAGAGACAAGGGGGGACCCCCCAGTAATGACAGAAATGCCGAGAAAATTGTGTTTAAATGAACAGTTGAACACATAAATCTGCATGCCTACCTCACAGAAACCCGATCTTAATGAAGTAATATCTATAAGTGGAGGGTAGAACCAATAATGTCTTGTTCAGAAATGAATGCACTTTTCATTTCTGCTATAAAAATCAATTCGGTGTCTGACCCCCTCATCACATTCAAAGCCTGATTCATTGGTTCTAGCCCAGCGAATTATGTCTTAATTTGACTGGCAGCAAGACAAATGTCTTTTAATACATTTCCAAATACATTTTGTTCATTCACAGTTAAATGTAACTGTATTTCTAAGTCACACATTTTTAAGGGGGGGGGGGGGGCGTGTCCTGGAGGTGATTTTTTTTTCTTCCTAAAGTTGGGTTCTTTTAACCTTTCCCACCGTCTTCA